>NC_046121.1:2538363-2705863 GCF_010993605.1 Petromyzon marinus | reverse complement strand
GTGACGTCACCGCTACTTAGAGGCGAATGGCGGTTGTTGTTGTGTGTGCGCGCGTGTGTGTGTGTGCGTGCCGTGCCGGGCTTCATAGGTTGCTCGCTAACAGCGCTTGAGCCCCAACAGTCTGTGAAGGCTACACGGAGGGATCTTTGTCCCTGTGTCTCTGGATGTTTGTGTGTGACAGTCGTGGTGTAGGTGTGTGGGGAGCGGTAGTGTAGTGGTTAGGGCTGCGCTGCGCTACGTACCCGGCGACCCGAGTTCGATTTCCGCTCACGGCCAACACCGGTGACGATTGTCTGAACTCGTCCTGGGCTTCCCCTAGGTCGACTCAACCTCAAATGAGTACCTGATGCGGTGTGTAAACATCGCCACTAGGGAGACAAAGGCGGCCGGGCGTTGTGCCGGTCACCCACCCCCTCGTGCGCCGTGCTGGCCTTCATTGGTGCCACTCGCTAACAGCACTTGCCCCTACCGTCTGTTAAGGCTACACGGGGGATCTTTGTCTTTGTCTGACCGACGCGTGTGTGTGGCACACCAAGAGCAACGTTACCACCACCACCACCACTGCCAGCAGCAGCAGCAGCGGCGGCGGCTTTTGCGATAACAAAGAGAAACGCGACAATTCGAGTGTCATTATTCCTGTCCTGATACCAGACACTCGATCAGTAACCAGAGCCAGTCCTGGTACCAGAGCCAGTCCTGAGACCAGAGCCAGTCCTGGTACCAGAGCCAGTCCTGGTACCAGAGCCAGTCCTGAGACCAGAGCCAGTGCTGGTGTCAGAGCCAGTCCTGGTACCAGAGCCAGTCCTGGTACCAGAGCGAGTACCTGGTGCCAGAGCCAGTCCTGGTATCAGAGCCAGTCCCGATAACCAGAGCCAATCCTGGTGTCAGAGCCAGTCCTGGTATCAGAGCCAGTCCTGGTATCAGAGCCAGTCCTGGTACCAGAGCCAGTCCTGGTATCAGAGCCAGTCCTGGTACCAGAGCCAGTCCTGATATCAGAGCCAGTCCTGGTACCAGAGCCAGTCCTGGTTACCAGAGCCAGTCCTGAGACCAGAGCCAGTCCTGGTTTCCAGAGCCAGTCCAGGTACCAGAGCCAGTCCCGGTATCAGAGCCAGTCCTGGTACCAGAGCCAGTCCTGGTACCATGTTCAAGACGTGGACCCAGCTAACAGCTCGCGACTCGTTGCGTGCCCTGTGCAGGGAGCGCTCTGCGCTCAACGAGCACGCACAATGGAGCAATCGGAGTGAGTGTGCGATTGTGTGTGTTTGCCAGTGCGAGTGTGTGTGTGTGTGCCAGTGTGAGTGTGTGTGTGCCAGTGTGAGTGTGTGTGTGTTTGCCAGTGCGAGTGTGTGCGTGTGTGCCAGTGTGAGTGTGTGTGCCAGTGTGAGTGTGTGTATGTGTGTACCAGTACTAGAGTGTGTGCCAGTGTGAGTGTGTGTGTGCCAGTGCGCCAGTGTGTGTGTATGTGTGACAGTGCGAGTGTGTGTGTGTGTGCGCCAGTGTGAGTGTATGTGCCACTGCGAGTGTACGTGCCAGTGCTAGTGTGTGTGTGCCAGTGCGATTGTGTGTGTGCCAGTGCGATTGTGTGTGTGCCAGTGTGAGTGTGCGATTGTGTGTGTGCCAGTGCGAGTGTGAGTGTGTGCCAGTGCGAGTGTGTGTGTGTGCCACTGCGAGTGTGTGTGTGCCAGTGCGAGTGTGTGTGTGCCAGTGTGATTGTGTGTGTGCCAGTGTGAGTGTGCGACTGTGTGTGTGTGTGCCAGTGCGAGTGTGAGTGTGTGTGTGCCACTGCGAGTGTGTGTGTGTGCCAGTGCGAATGTGTGTGTGTGTGCTAGTGCGTGATCGCCAGTTCGTGCGTGTCTATGTGTGCCAGTGTGAGTGTGTGTGTGCCAGTTGCGTGATCGCCAGTGCGTGCGTGCCAACGTGTGTGTGTGTCAATGTGTATTGGTGTCTTTGTTGTGCCAACGTGTGTGTGTGTGTGTGGGCCTTACTATGTGCTCGCTAACAGCACATGTCCCAACAGTATATCCAGACTATACCAGTCGGATATTCGTCTTTGTTCATCTGTATTGCATTTTATGCATCATGAGCGCACCCACGTGATCTGCACGTGTCGGTGTGCACGTGCACGTGTATGTGTGTAGCGGTGTTGCAAACAGCAGCATTGGGGAGACAAAGGCGGCCGGTCGTGGTGCTGGCCACCAACTCCATCGTGTGTTCGTAACGAACCATAAATAGGTGTTCGCTAGCAGCGCTTGAGTCCACCGTTATGATGAGGAGACACGGGGGGGGATCTGAGTCTGTGTGCGTGTGAGAGTGTGGTTGTCTGTGTGTGTGAGAGTGTGTTTGTCTGTGTGTGTGTGTGAGTGTGTTTCTCTGTGTGTGTGAGTGTGTTTCTCTGTGTGTGTGAGAGTGTGGTTCTCTGTGTGTGTGAGAGTGTGTTTCTCTGTGTGTGTGTGAGAGTGTGGTTCTCTGTCTGTGTGTGAGAATGTGGTTCTCTCTGTGTGTGTGAGAGTGTGGTTCTCTGTGTGTGTGAGAGTGTGGTTCTGTGTGTGTGTGTGAGTGTGTTTCTCTGTGTGCGTGTGTGTGTGAGAGTGTGTTTCTCTGTGTGTGTGTGAGTGTGGTTCTCTCTGTGTGTGAGAGTGTGGTCCTCTGTGTGTGTGAGAGAGTGTGGTTCTCTGTGTGTGTGTGAGAGAGTGGTTCTTTGTGTGTGTGTGTGAGAGTGTGGTTCTCTGTGTGTGTGTGTGAGTGTGGTTCTCTGTGTGTGTGAGAGTGTGGTTCTCTGTGTGTGTGTGTGAGTGTGGTTCTCTGTGTGTGTGTGTGAGAGTGTGGTTCTCTGTATGTGTGTGAGAGAGTGGTTCTCTGTGTGTGTGTGAGAGTGTGGTTCTCTGTGTGTGTGTGTGAGTGTGGTTCTCTGTGTGTGTGTGAGAGAGTGGTTCTCTGTGTGTGTGAGAGAGTGTGGTTCTCTGTGTGTGTGTGAGAGAGTGGTTCTCTGTGTGTGTGTGAGAGTGTGGTTCTCTGTGTGTGTGTGTGAGTGTGGTTCTCTGTGTGTGTGAGAGTGTGGTTCTCTGTGTGTGTGTGTGAGTGTGGTTCTCTGTGTGTGTGTGTGAGAGTGTGGTTCTCTGTGTGTGTGTGAGAGAGTGGTTCTCTGTGTGTGTGTGAGAGTGTGGTTCTCTGTGTGTGTGTGTGAGTGTGGCTCTCTGTGTGTGTGTGAGAGAGTGGTTCTCTGTGTGTGTGAGAGAGTGTGGTTCTCTGTGTGTGTGTGAGAGAGTGGTTCTGTGTGTGTGTGTGAGAGTGTGGTTCTCTGTGTGTGTGTGTGAGTGTGGTTCTCTGTGTGTGTGAGAGTGTGGTTGTCTGTGTGTGTGTGTGAGTGTGTGGTTCTGTGTGTGTGTGTGAGTGTGTGGTTCTGTGTGTGTGTGAGAGTGTGGTTCTCTGCGTGTGTGTGAGAGTGTGTTTCTGTGTGTGTGTGTGTGAGAGTGTGGTTGTGTGTGTGTGAGAGTGTGGTTCTCTGTGTGTGTGTGAGAGAGTGGTTCTCTGTGTGTGTGTGTGAGAGTGTGGTTCTCTGTGTGTGTGTGTGAGAGAGTGGTTCTCTGTGTGTGTGTGAGAGTGTGGTTCTCTGTGTGTGTGTGTGAGTGTGGTTCTCTGTGTGTGAGTGTGTGGTTCTCTGTGTGTGTGTGTGAGTGTGGTTCTCTGTGTGTGTGAGAGTGTGGTTGTCTGTGTGTGTGTGAGTGTGTGGTTGTCTGTGTGTGTGTGTGTGAGTGTGTGGTTCTGTGTGTGTGTGAGAGTGTGGTTGTCTGTGTGTGTGAGAGTGTGGTTGTCTGTGTGTGTGAGAGTGTGATTATCTGTGTGTGTGAGAGAGAGTGGTTCTGTGTGTGTGTGAGAGTGTGTTTCTCTGTGTGTGTGAGAGTGTGGTTGTCTGTGTGTGTGAGAGTGTGATTCTCTGTGTGTGTGTGAGTGTGGTTGTCTGTGTGCGAGTGTTTGCCGTTGCGCTACGGCATGCGTGTCGTGATTAACGCGCGCGCGTGCGCCTGTGTGTGTGCGTCAGTGCGGATGTGAGATTCAAGGAATGTGAGTGTGTGTTTGTGTCTGTATGTACGTAGGGGAGCGGTAGTGTAGCGGTTAGCGCGCTGCGCTATGAACCCGACGATCCGGGTTCGATTCCCGCTCACGGCGAACACCGGTGACGATTATCTGAACCGGTTATGGGCATCCCCTAGGTCGACTCAGCCTAAAATGAGTACCCGGTGCGGTGTGTAAACATCGCCACTGGGGAGACAAAAGCGGTCGGGCGTGGTGCTGGCCACCCACCCCGTCGTGTACCGTTCCGGCCTTCATAAGTGATCGCTCACAGCCCTTGCCCCCAAGCGTCTGTTGAGGCTACACGGGGGATCTTTGGCTTTTTCTGCCCGTGCTTCAGCGTGTGCGTGGGGAGCGGTGGCGCCGCGGTTAGCGCAGCACCGCTCTCCGCTTCTTAGGCTCGCAAAAAAAACCTGAACCGGTTCTATGCATCGCCTAGGTCGGCTCGGCCATTGGTGCGCCAACGCCAGCACTGGGGGGGGGGGGGGACAAAGGCGGCCGTGTCTGGCGTGGGCAGGCGCTTGCCAGCGGCACTTGTACCCAGCGGACTGTCTAAGGCTACACGGCCAGCGGCATGGGAGGAGGAGGGGGGGTCGTCTCTTTTTCTCTCGCTATGCGATTGTTCCCTTGTGAGCGCACGGGCGCGCGTTGCTGTTGCTGGTCACGTAACGCAAAGTTGGAGAAGAACTGTTGCTTGAGGACTCTGTGGGGGGGGGGGCGGGTGGAGTGTGGGTTGGAGATACAACAAGACAAAGATCCCCGGGGTAGCCTCAACAGACGTTTGGGGGCAAGTGCTGTTTGCGAGCGCCTATGAAGGCCGGAACGGTACACGACGGGGTGGGTGGCCAGCACCACGCCCGACCGCCTTTGTCTCCCTAGTGGCTGCGTTCGCACAGCGCAACAGGTACTCACCTGAGGTTGATGTTACCGAGGGGCAGGCCCAAACATGTTTCAGATGATCGCCGCTGATGTTGGCCGTGGTCGGGAATTGAACTCGGGCCACCAGGTTTGTAGCGAAGCGAGTTGCACACACACGTGCACACACGCAATCAAAGACAAAGCATACACGCGCGCACACGCGCGCATACACGCGCACACACGCGCGCACGCACAAGCAAACACAAAACAAAGACAAAGATCCCTCGTGTAGCCTCAACAGACTGTTGTGGCAAGTACTTTTAGCGAGCACCTTTGAAAGCCGGCACGGCACACGAGGGATCAGGTGGCCAGCACCACGCCCAGCCGCCTTTGTCTCCCTAGCGGCGATGTTTTTACGCGCCGCGCAAGGTGCTCATTCGAGGCTGATTCGAGCACGCACACACACACACGGATGCGTGCAGCAACAGCCACTGCTGCTGCTGCTGCTGCTTGTGCAATCGTCCGTAGTGAGCGCGTAATTTAACCGGCACTACCAATTAATGCCTCTGTCCTTTATTTAACCACGCGGGCTCCGTTGAGATTCATCACGCGTCGAGCGTGCGAAAGCCTCGCGCGCGGAGGCAACAGGCAAAGGCGCCCCGTATAGCCTTCGTGACAGACGGTCGCGGCAAAGTGCCGTCGGCGAGCAGCACCTACAGAATATATGAAGGCCGGGCACGGCGCGCGACAGGCTGGGCCCGGCCGCCTTTGTCTCCCCAGTGGCGATGCCTGAACGTCGCGCCAGCTGCACGTATTCCCTTTGAGGCGCGTACAAAGATAAAGGTCCCTCTCCCCACGTGTAGTCTTTGTAACATGCAGCTGGGGTCAAAGTTAACGTTGGCGAGCACCTGCGAAGGCCAGCACGGAGCACGGCGTGGTCCGGGTGCGGCACGGCCGCCTTTGTCTCCCCGCACACTCGCGCCGGCTCACGTGCAACCCTCATCTCGTCGCCTCTCGGAAGCTAAGCGGATGTTGAGCCTGGATAGCGCTCTCGTACGAGCACACCAGCCGGTGCTTGGCCAGGCGTTTGTCGGCGTGGCGCTCTGAGGTTTTCGCGGCCTGAAGTTTGGCATCGCTGATGAGTGCCCCGCGAGCATGGAACGTTGCGCTGACGTTGGGTTCAACGCAGGTCCAACGTTCCGCAACGTTAGTCCAACGGCTTCCCACCAGATGCAAACGTTGGCTCAACGTTGGCACAGAAGTAATGGGTGTTGCCCACTCCCACACACACACACTCACACTCGTACCGGGCGTTGTGTGTTTGATTCGTTGTGCTTATTACTCGCGGCCCTGGGTCATTACGCCGATGTGGGGCAGTGTAGGTGGGCTCGGGGCGTGCGCGTTACAGCAATCGCGTTCACTCGCCGCCTGCTGTGCAAAGGTGAGAGGCGGGGAGGGGGAGCGGTGGCGCAGTGGTTAGCGCACTGCGCTACGAACCCGGCAAAAAAAAAGTATTTGCCGAGTTATAATTGCTGGCTCACGGACAATAGCAGTGGCGAATATTTGAACCGGTCTTGGACTCTCCCTTAGAGTCGGCTCAGTCTTAAATGAGTTTCTGGTGCGGTGTTGTACGCATCAGAACTGGGGAGACAAAGGCGGCCTGGTGGGGTTCTGGTTACGCACCCCCCTCGTGAACCGTGCAGTCCTTCATAGCTGCGACTCTGGGTTAAAAGGGGGATATTTGTCTTTGTGTATTTGTGTGTCTTCGTATGTATGTGTGTCCACACGTCTATCTGAACCGGTCCTGGGCCTCCCCTAGGTCGAATCAGCCTTGCATCACGAACCTGGTGCGGTGTCGTAAGCATCAGAACTGGGGAGACAAAGGCGGCCGGGCGTGGCGTTGGCCACTCACCTCCTCGTGCGCAGTTCCGCCCTTCATAGGCGCTCGCGAACGACATTGCTGCACTTGCCCCAACAACCTGCGTTGTCTACACGGGCGATCTTTGTCTTTGCCTTACACCCACGGACACGCAATGTGTGCATAAGTGTAATCAAACGCACGTGTTTAAGTTGTCAAGTTTCCGGTTCATTGAACTTATATTAACATAACAAGTTAATTAATATTAATCACAGGTTCACGGGTTATGCTGTCACCGCGGGGAGGGAAGTGAATAATCATCTCGGCATCGCGATTCGCGTGTGACTCCGTGTGCCTTGCGTGCATCTCCATCAGCCACGATCTATTCACTCCCGGGACTAAGGAGACTCGATCCACTTGTCACGCTGACGCACGCGGAGCCGATCTCACGGCCCCATCTTCGCGGTGGTCGCGCGTTCCATCTCGGTCTCTCCGTCTCTCTCTGTCTCTCCGTCTCTCTGTCTCCGTCTCTCCGTCTCTGTCTCTCCGTCTCTCTGTCTCTCTCTCTGTCTTTCTGTCTCTCTGTGTCTTTGTCTCTCCGTCTCTGTGTCTCCGTCTCTCTGTCTCTCCGTCTCTCTGTCTCTCCGTCTCTCTCTCTCTGTCTTTCTGTCTCTCTGTATCTCTGTCTCTCCGTCTCTCTCTCTCGCAGCCTCTCTCTGTCTCTCTGTCCACCTCGCAGTCTCTCTGTCTCTCTGTCTTTCTGTCTCTCCATCTCTCTGTCTCTCTGTCTCTCTCTGTCTCTCTGTCTCTCTCTGTCTCTCCGTCTCTCTGTCTCTCTGTCACTCTCGCAGTCGCTCTGTCTCTCCGTCTCTCTCTGTCTCTCTGTCTCTCTCTCTGTCTCTCTCTCTGTCTCTCTGTATCTCTGTCTCTCTATATCTCTCTCTTTCTCTCCGTCTCTCTCTCCGTCTCTCTCTGTCTCTCTCTCTCTCGCAGTCTCTCTCTGTCTCTCTCCGTCTCTCTCGCAGTCTCTCGGGAGGCCACGTTTCGCCCCCTCCCTTTGGCTGCCACTCCGTCGCTCGTTTCGACCAACCGGGCCCGTTCCGCCATGCCCCCCACTCGCCCACTCACTCACTCACTCTCATCAACACATCAATAATCAACAACAAAACAACAACAACAATCTCACACACCCATCAATAACACCGTGTAGCCTGAAAACGAAGAAATAAACATATAATAGTCGACATTTGCGGCAATGACCCCTCCTCACAGCACGTGACATGAAGAAGGGCCCATTACCCGAAACGTCGCTTATTACAAACTAAAAAAAACGTTTAAGGCCACGTTGTTACTGGCGAATATGTTGAGTTGTTATTTTTTATGTGTTCCTATTTCCGTCTCTCAGTGTCATGATTCCAGTCGCGTGCTCTCCCCCCTCTCTCTTGCTCTCCATCGCCTCTTTGCACACTTTTTCAAAAAAAAAATGGGGGGGGGGGGGGGGGGAGGGGTTCAATTTGATTGTGCACCGGAGTCTGATGAAAACCCTGGACAATGTGCAGAGGGAGGGGGGACGGGATTCTGCCATTGCAGCATCAGGAACCAATTACCTCGGTCGAGATCCTGCTCCCGTTGGACACGACGACAGGGAGTCAGCGGCGAGAGAGTTCGTGTCGTGTCGCTGTTCCTCCTGCTCTGTTGAAGGAGCGCAGGCCACACTGGTCTACTAAATCGTGCAGAGGATGGGTTTCATTGCCACAGTCGTACTCCTGTAGGCTTGTCTTTAATGTGTCTCTATGGGTCTCTATGGGTTCACTCTATGGGTTCACTCTATGGGTTTCATTGCCACAGTCGTACTCCTGTAGGCTTGTCTTTAATGTGTCTCTATGGGTCTCTATGGGTTCACTCTATGGGTTTCATTGCCACAGTCGTACTCCTGTAGGCTTGTCTTTAATGTGTCTCTATGGGTCTCTATGGGTTCACTCTATGGGTTTCATTGCCACAGTCGTACTCCTGTAGGCTTGTCTTTAATGTGTCTCTATGGGTCTCTATGAGTCTCTATGGGTTCACTCTATGGGTTTCATTGCCACAGTCGTACTCCTGTAGGCTTGTCTTTAATGTGTCTCTATGGGTCTCTATGAGTCTCTATGGGTTCACTCTATGGGTTTCATTGCCACAGTCGTACTCCTGTAGGCTTGACTTTAATGTGTCTCTATGGGTCTCTATGAGTCTCTATGGGTTCACTATTTGGGTTGCATTGCTACAGTCGCTGCACTGTCTTGTCTTTAATGTGTCTCTATGGGTCTCTATGAGTCTCTATGGGTTCACTCTATGGGTTGCATTGCCATAGTCGCTGCACTATGGCTTATCTTTAATGTGTCTCTATGGGTCTCTATGAGTCTCTATGGGTTCACACTATGGGTTTCATTGCCACAGTCGTACTCCTGTAGGCTTGTCTTTAATGTGTCTCTATGGGTCTCTATGGGTTCACTCTATGGGTTTCATTGCCACAGTCGTACTCCTGTAGGCTTGTCTTTAATGTGTCTCTATGGGTCTCTATGGGTTCACTCTATGGGTTTCACTCCCACAGTCGTACTCCTGTAGGCTTGTCTTTAATGTGTCTCTATGAGTCTCTATGAGTTCACTCTATGGGTTTCATTGCCACAGTCGTACTCCTGTAGGCTTGTCTTTAATGTGTCTCTATGGGTTTCTATGAGTCTCTATGGGTTCACACTATGGGTTTCACTGCCACAGTCGTACTCCTGTAGGCTTGTCTTTAATGTGTCTCTATGGGTCTCTATGAGTCTCTACGGGTTCACACTATGGGTTTCACTGCCACAGTCGTACTCCTGTAGGCTTGTCTTTAATGTGTCTCTATGGGTCTCTATGAGTCTCTATGGGTTCACTCTATGGGTTTCATTGCCACAGTCGTACTCCTGTAGGCTTGTCTTTAATGTGTCTCTATGGGTCTCTATGAGTCTCTATGGGTTCACTCTATGGGTTTCACTCCCACAGTCGTACTCCTGTAGGCTTGTCTTTAATGTGTCTCTATGGGTCTCTATGAGTCTCTATGGGTTCACTCTATGGGTTTCATTGCCACAGTCGTACTCCTGTAGGCTTGTCTTTAATGTGTCTCTATGAGTCTCTATGGGTTCACTCTATGGGTTTCATTGCCACAGTCGTACTCCTGTAGGCTTGTCTTTAATGTGTCTCTATGGGTCTCTATGAGTCTCTATGGGTTCACACTATGGGTTGCATTGCTACAGTCGCTCTACTGTGGCTTGTCTTTAATGTGTCTCTATGGGTCTCTATGAGTCTCTATGGGTTCACTCTATGGGTTTCACTCCCACAGTCGTACTCCTGTAGGCTTGTCTTTAATGTGTCTCTATGGGTCTCTATGAGTCTCTATGGGTTCACACTATGGGTTTCATTGCCACAGTCGTACTCCTGTAGGCTTGTCTTTAATGTGTCTCTATGGGTCTCTATGAGTCTCTATGGGTTCACTCTATGGGTTTCATTGCCACAGTCGTACTCCTGTAGGCTTGTCTTTAATGTGTCTCTATGAGTCTCTATGGGTTCACTCTATGGGTTTCATTGCCACAGTCGTACTCCTGTAGGCTTGTCTTTAATGTGTCTCTATGGGTCTCTATGAGTCTCTATGGGTTCACACTATGGGTTGCATTGCTACAGTCGCTCTACTGTGGCTTGTCTTTAATGTGTCTCTATGGGTCTCTATGAGTCTCTATGGGTTCACTCTATGGGTTTCACTCCCACAGTCGTACTCCTGTAGGCTTGTCTTTAATGTGTCTCTATGGGTCTCTATGAGTCTCTATGGGTTCACACTATGGGTTTCATTGCCACAGTCGTACTCCTGTAGGCTTGTCTTTAATGTGTCTCTATGGGTCTCTATGAGTCTCTATGGGTTCACTCTATGGGTTTCATTGCCACAGTCGTACTCCTGTAGGCTTGTCTTTAATGTGTCTCTATGAGTCTCTATGGGTTCACTCTATGGGTTTCATTGCCACAGTCGTACTCCTGTAGGCTTGTCTTTAATGTGTCTCTATGGGTCTCTATGAGTCTCTATGGGTTCACACTATGGGTTGCATTGCTACAGTCGCTCTACTGTGGCTTGTCTTTAATGTGTCTCTATGGGTCTCTATGAGTCTCTATGGGTTCACTCTATGGGTTTCACTCCCACAGTCGTACTCCTGTAGGCTTGTCTTTAATGTGTCTCTATGGGTCTCTATGAGTCTCTATGGGTTCACACTATGGGTTTCATTGCCACAGTCGTACTCCTGTAGGCTTGTCTTTAATGTGTCTCTATGGGTCTCTATGAGTCTCTATGGGTTCACTCTATGGGTTTCATTGCCACAGTCGTACTCCTGTAGGCTTGTCTTTAATGTGTCTCTATGGGTCTCTATGAGTCTCCATGGGTTCACTCTATGGGTTTCATTGCCACAGTCGTACTCCTGTAGGCTTGTCTTTAATGTGTCTCTATGGGTCTCTATGAGTCTCTACGGGTTCACTCTATGGGTTTCACTGCCACAGTCGTACTCCTGTAGGCGTGTCTTTAATGTGTCTCTATGGGTCTCTATGAGTCTCTATGGGTTCACTCTATGGGTTGCATTGCCACAGTCACTCCACTGTGGCTTGTCTTTAATGTGTCTCTATGGGTCTCTATGAGTCTCTATGGGTTCACTCTATGGGTTGCATTGCCACAGTCGCTGCACTGTCTTGTCTTTAATGTATCTCTATGGGTCTCTATGAGTCTCTGTGGGTTCACTATATGGGTTGCATTGCTACAGTCGCTGCACTGTCTTGTCTTTAATGTATCTCTATGGGTCTCTATGAGTCTCTGTGGGTTCACTCTATGGGTTGCATTGCCACAGTCGCTGCACTGTGCCTTGTCTTTAATGTGTCTCTATGGGTCTCTATGAGTCTCTATGGGTTCACTCTATGGGTTGCATTGCCACAGTCGCTGCACTGTGACTTGTCTTTAATGTGTCTCTATGGGTCTCTATGAGTCTCTATGGGTTCACTCTATGGGTTTCATTGCCACAGTCGTACTCCTGTAGGCTTGTCTTTAATGTATCTCTATGGGTCTCTATGAGTCTCTATGGGTTCACTCTATGGGTTGCATTGCCACAGTCGCTCCACTGTGACTTGTCTTTAATGTATCTCTATGGGTCTCTATGAGTCTCTATGGGTTCACTCTATGGGTTGCATTGCTACAGTCGCTCCACTGTGACTTGTCTATAATGTATCTCTATGGGTCTCTATGAGTCTCTATGGGTTCACTCTATGGTTTGCATTGCCACAGTCGCTGCACTGTCTTGTCTTTAATGTATCTCTATGGGTCTCTATGAGTCTCTATGGGTTCACTCTATGGGTTGCATGGCCACAGCCGCTCCACTGTCTTGTCTTTAATGTATCTCTATGGGTCTCTATGAGTCTTCACGGGTTCACTATAGGGCCCATATAGTGTGGGTTGCATGGCCACATTCCCACTGCCGTGGGCTGCGGCTTTAATCCTCCACGTGCCGAGGAATGATGACCTCGAGGGGACGACGGTGGCGGCGTTCGCTTGTGATGGGAGGCGGAACGAGAGATTGCGTCAAGACGAGCTCGCGAACGGGGAGCGCAGAGGCGCGCGCGTTCGTTCGCTCGGTCGCCCAGCGCGTGGTATCCGCTCCGACTCCGCGGAGCAGACACACGGGACGAGTTTGCACCGTCGGCAGGCCTTGAAGGGGCACCCACGGTGGCTAGGAGATGTTAATTACCGCGCCAGGTCATCATCACGGTGGCAAGGCGATGTTAATTACCGCGCCAGGTATACAGGAGGCCCGTGGGTTCGATCCCTACTCTGATTCCTGCTGCTGTATATTTGGAGCCTGCGTCTCTCAGTCTCACCATCATCATCATCACGGTGGCTAGGATATGTTAATTACCGCGCCAGGTATACAGGAGGCCCGTGGGTTCGATCACGACCCTGACTCCTGCTGCTGTATATTTGGAGCCTGCGTGTCTCTCAGTCTCATCATCATCATCATCACGGTGGCTAGGAGATGTTAACTACCTCGGCAGGTATACAGGAGGCCTGTGGGTTCGATCCCGACCCTGACTCCTGCTGTATATTTGGAGCCTGCGTCTCTCAGTCTCATCATCATCATCACGGTGGCTAGGAGATGTTAACTACCTCTCTTGGTGTACAGGAGGTCGTGGGTTCGATCCCGACCCTGACTCCTGCTGTATATTTGAAGTTTGTGTGTCTCTCTCATCATTATCATCATCACGGTGGCTAGGAGATGTTAACTACCTCGCCAGGTATACAGGAGGTCGTGGGTTCGATCCTGACCCTCCTGCTGTATATTTGGAGTTTGTGTGTTTCTCTCATCATCATCATCACGGTGGCTAGGCGATGTTAACTACCTCTCCTGGTGTACAGGAGGTTGTGGGTTCGATCCCGACCCTGACTCCTGCTGTATATTTGGAGTTTGTGTGTCTCTCTCATCATCATCATCACGGTGGCTAGGAGATGTTAACTACCTCGCCAGGTATACAGGAGGTCGTGGGTTCGATCACGAACCTGACGCTTTTTGGATGTTTGGAGTCTGCGTGTCTCTCTCTCTCCTCGTGGCCGCGTGGGATTTTTCTCCGGGTCCTCCGGTTTTTCCCTCCACATTTAGACTCAACGTCACGCGTCGAGAATATTTGGCTGCAATACATTTTCACGTGACGATGATGATGATGATGAACCACTTTGTGATAGCCAGTTCGCTTCTGAAATGAGAACTATACAGCTCAGCGAGCCTTCACTGGTAAAATAAAAGGAAAAAAAAAGTTTAGTTGAGAATAGGGTTTCCCCGTTTATCTGGCAACAAAACAGGTGAAACCTTTAACAAGGAATCATATTACTGCATTAACCACAGTACTTCTGGGTCCGAATGCAATAAAACAAAAACATACTCTGGTAATCCTGATTTGAAGCTTTCGTGACTGCAGGAATCCACACGCTTTGGTTCTTTCGGTAAAGTCACGTGGGTAGAAAAATAAAATAAAACTAAAAAAAATATATTTTGATTTAAAGCATTCGTGACTGCAGGGATTCATATTCTTGGTTTTTTCGGTAAAGTCACCACCACGTAGAAGGGAAACAATAAAATAATAAAAATATAAAACAAGAAAATTCTCACGACGTTTCGACTGCAACACAAGCAATCATCATCACACCTGATGTATTGTTTAGTTTTTTCATTATTTTATTTGTTCCCTTCTACGTGACTTTACCCGAAAGAACCAAGAATGTAATAATAATAATAGATCACGACGTTTCGATCACAACACAAGCGGTTGTCCTCAGGCGTAAAAAAAAATATCCAGCAGTGGAACTGCTGAAGGAGTGGAACTACTGGAACAGTGGTACCACTGGAACAGTGGAACTACTGGAACAGTGGAACTACTGGAGCAGTGGAACTACTGGAACAGTGGTACCACTGGAACAGTGGAACTACTGGAACAGTGGAACTACTGGAGCAGTGGAACTACTGGAACAGTGGTACCACTGGAACAGTGGAACTACTGGAACAGTGAAACTACTGGAACAGTGGTACTACTGGAACAGTGGTACTACTGGAACAGTGGAACTGCTGGAACAGTGGAACTACTGGAACAGTGGAACTACTGGAACAGTGGAACTACTGGAGCAGTGGAACTGCTGAAGGAGTGGATCTACTGGAACAGTGGTACTACTGGAACAGTGAAACTGCTGGAACAGTGGAACTACTGGAACAGTGGCACTACTGGAACAGTGGTACTACTGGAACAGTGGAACTACTGGAGCAGTGGAACTGCTGAAGGAGTGGAACTACTGGAACAGTGGTACTACTGGAACAGTGGAACTGCTGGAGCAGTGGAATTACTGGAACAGTGGAACTACTGAAACAGTGGTACTACTGGAACAGTAGTACCACTGGAGCAGTGGTACTACTGGAGCAGTGGAACTACTGGAACAGTGGTACTACTGGAACAGTGGAACTACTGGAACAGTGGAACTACTGGAACAGTGGAACTACTGGAGCAGTGGAACTACCGGAGCAGTGGAACTACTGGAACAGTGGTACTACTGGAACAGTGGTACTACTGGAGCAGTGAAACTACTGGAGCAGTGGAACTACTGGAACAGTGGTACTACTGGAACAGTGGAACTGCTGGAACAGTAGAACTACTGGAACAGTGGAACTACTGGAACAGTGGAACTACTGGAACAGTGGTACTACTGGAACAGTGGTACTACTGGAACAGTGAAACTGCTGGAACAGTGGAACTACTGGAACAGTGGCACTACTGAAACAGTGGTACTACTGGAACAGTGGAACTACTGGAGCAGTGGAACTGCTGAAGGAGTGGAACTACTGGAACAGTGGTACTACTGGAACAGTGGAACTGCTGGAGCAGTGGAATTACTGGAACAGTGGAACTACTGAAACAGTGGTACTACTGGAACAGTAGTACCACTGGAGCAGTGGTACTACTGGAGCAGTGGAACTACTGGAACAGTGGTACTACTGGAACAGTGGAACTACTGGAACAGTGGAACTGCTGGAGCAGTGGAATTACTGGAACAGTGGAACTACTGAAACAGTGGTACTACTGGAACAGTAGTACCACTGGAGCAGTGGTACTACTGGAGCAGTGGAACTACTGGAACAGTGGTACTACTGGAACAGTGGAACTACTGGAACAGTGGTACTACTGGAACAGTGGAACTACTGGAACAGTGGAACTACTGGAGCAGTGGAACTACCGGAGCAGTGGAACTACTGGAACAGTGGTACTACTTGAACAGTGGTACTACTGGAGCAGTGAAACTACTGGAGCAGTGGAACTACTGGAACAGTGGTACTACTGGAACAGTGGAACTGCTGGAACAGTAGAACTACTGGAACAGTGGAACTACTGGAACAGTGGAACTACTGGAACAGTGGTACTACTGGAGCAGTGGAACTACTGGAGCAGTGGAACTACTGGAACAGTGGAACTACTGGAACAGTGGAACTGCTGGAACAGTGGAACTACTGGAACAGTAGTACTACTGGAACAATGGAACTACTGGAACAGTGGAACTACTGGAGCAGTGGAACTACTGGAACAGTGGTACTACTGGAACAGTGGAACTACTGGAACAGTGGAACTACTGGAGCAGTGGAACTACCGGAGCAGTGGAACTACTGGAACAGTGGTACTACTTGAACAGTGGTACTACTGGAGCAGTGAAACTACTGGAGCAGTGGAACTACTGGAACAGTGGTACTACTGGAGCAGTGGAACTGCTGGAACAGTGGAACTGCTGGAACAGTGGAACTACTGGAACAGTAGTACTACTGGAACAATGGAACTACTGGAACAGTGGAACTACTGGAGCAGTGGAACTACTGGAACAGTGGTACCACTGGAGCATCATCACGCGTCGGGAAGCAGTTCCACTGCTTGAGGACGACCGCTTGTGTTGCGATCGCAAGGTCGTGACATATTATTTTTTATTTAAAGCTTTTGTGACTGCAGGGATTCATATTCTTGGTTCTTTCGGTAAAGTCACCACGTAAGAAGAGAAATAATAAAATAATAAAAAATATATAAAACAATAAAATTAGCAAGACGTTTCGACTGCAACGCAAGCAATCATCATCAGGTGTGAAACCCACAGCAAGAATATTTTGCAAAAAGTGCGTTTTTTCTCAAATTTTATTGTTTTATTGTTTCCCTTCTACGTGCCTTTACCGAAAGAACCGAGAATATATTATTTTTGGTTTCATTTTATTTTTCTACCTACGTGACTTCACGGAAAGAACCAAAGAGAATCTTAACACGACTCTTTTGTTGCCAGATTAAAGGGGAAACCCTATTCTCATATTTCGGCACTGGCAAAGGAGGTCCCATGGTGTAGTTTAGTCGATGGTGGGCGATGCGTTTGCAGGGCCCGCTTTGCGCTGAAACGCAGGGGGCAAACGTGGCTCTCAGAGTGCACGATCGCCTCTTGTGCAGCCAGCGGTGGAAGTATCCCGTGCAGCCGTAGTCACGTGGATCGGTGGGTTTGTGTCCGGTGTTGTAATGTGTGTAGGGGGGGGGGGGCAGGAGGGGTTGTGATGTGGGGGGGGGCAGGAGGTGGTGTGATGTGTGTAGGGGGGGGCAGGAGGTGTTGTGATGTGTGTAGGGGGGGGGCAGGAGGTGGTGTGATGTGTGTAGGGGAGGGGGGGTAGGAGGTGGTATGATGTGTGTAGGGGGGGCAGGGAGGTGGTGTGATGTGTAGGGGAGGGGGGTAGGAGGTGGTGTAATGTGTAGGGGGGGGGCAGGAGGTGATGTAATGTGTGTAGGGGGGGCAGGAGGTGGTGTGATGTGGGGGGGGGGGGGCAGGGAGGTGGTGTGATGTGGGGGGGGGGGGCAGGACGTGGTGCGATGTGTGTAGGGGAGGGGGGTAGGAGGTGGTGTAATGTGTAGGGGGGGGCAGGAGGTGGTGTGATGTGTGTAGGGGGGGCAGGAGGTGATGTAATGTGTGGGGGGGGCAGGAGGTGGTGTAATGTGTGTGGGGGGGGGCAGGAGGTGGTGTGATGTGTGTAGGGGGGGCAGGAGGTGATGTAATGTGTGGGGGGGGCAGGAGGTGGTGTAATGTGTGTGGGGGTGAGCAGGAGGTGGTGTAATGTGTGTGTAGGGGGGCAGGAGGTGGTGTAATGTGTGTGTAGGGGGGCAGGAGGTGGTGTAACGTGTAGGGGGGGCAGGAGGTGGTGTAATGTGTGTAGGGGGGGGCAGGAGGTGGTGTAATGTGTGTGTGGTGGGGGGGGGGGGTGGCAGGGAGGTGTTGAACTCCTTCCGCTTCTTACAAGACGTACTTGGCCAGCGTGGAAGAGTGAAGAGTGGAAGAGTAGGCCAAATGCACTGTCGAGGTGAGGCCTCTCTCTACCTGGAGACCCCTTTACATCAGCGGTGTTGTGATTGAGCACTTGCAGGACCGCGCCTTTACCATTGGTGGTGGTGGTAGTTGGGTGGTAGTGGTGGTTGGGTGGTGGTGGTTGTTGGTGATGGTGGTGGTAGTGGTGGTGGTTGGGTGGTGGTGGTAGTGGTGGTGGTTGGGTGGTGGTGGTGGTAGTGGTAGTTGTTGTTGGTGGTGGTAGTGGTAGTTGGGTGGTGGTGGTGGTGGTGGTGGTTGGGTTGTGGTGGTGGTTGTGGTGGTGGGTGGGAGTGTTGGTGGTTGGGTGGTGGTGGTGGTGGTGGTGGTGGTTGCTGTTGGTGGTAGTGGTGGTTGTGGTGGTGGTTGGGTGGTGGTGGTTGTGGTGGTGGTGGTAGTGGTGGTTGTGGTGGTGGTTGTGGTGGTGGTTGGGTGGTGGTGGTTGTGGTGGTGGTTGGATGGTAGTTAGGCGGCGGTGGTGGTGGTGGTTGTGGACGTCCACTGCAGCGGAGACAGAGCGTTTCAAAATCCGTTCGAATGGCCGGGCCGATTTGTGCTTGCAGGGCTGATGCCTTGATACAGCAGTGGATAGGTCACGGCGCTAACGATGATGATGATGACGATGATGACGATGACGACGATGATGATGATGACAATGATGATGACGACGAAGATGATGATGACGACGATGACGATGATGACAATGATGATGACGACGAAGATGATGATGACGACGACGACGATGATGACGATGATGTTGACGATTATGACGGTACAACGGAGAATATTGAATCGGAATGCTCTGCGCATTGCACCGGGCAGTATGAGTGTGCGCAAATGGGAATTACAATTCCGTGTGGCCCTTCACTGCTAGGATAGCGAAGAAAAATAAAAAAAGGTCCGACCGTCTTATCTGCGGTGTTCTCGACAACAACAACAACAACAACAAAATAAAACGGCTATTGCACGTGTCACAATGTGTTAAGCTACACCAACAGCATCAGCAGCAGCAGCGCCATTGCCTGCGCTGGGCAATGTCTGCTCCTTCGGTCTTTCGATGTCGCTACTACTGCTGATTGCCGCGAGGCGCGCTACGGACTCAATTTGCAATTCGTGTAACATCTCAGAACGTTCGTCATTAACACACCCCTGCGTCTGTATACAGTGAGGGAAAAAAATATTTGATCCCCTGCTGATTTTGTACGTTTGCCCACTGACAAAGAAATGATCAGTCTATAATTTTAATGGTAGGTTTATTTGAATAGTGAGAGACAGAATAATAACAAAAAATCCGGAAAAACGCATGTCAAAAATGTTGTAAATTGATTTGCATTTTAATGAGGGAAATAAGTATTTGACCCCTCTGCAAAACATGACTTAGTACTTGGTGGCAAAACCCTTGTTGGCAATCACAGAGGTCAGACGTTTCTTGTAGTTGGCCACCAGGTTTGCACACATCTCAGGAGGGATTTTGTCCCACTCCTCTGTGGAGATCTTCTCCAAGTCATTAAGGTTTCGAGGCTGACGTTTAGCAACTCGAACCTTCAGCTCCCTCCACAGATTTTCTAAGGGATTTACGTCTGGAGACTGGCTAGGCCACTCCAGGACCTTAATGTGCTTCTTCTTGAGCCACTCCTTTGTTGCCTTGGCCGTGTGTTTTGGGTCATTGTCATGCTGGAATACCAATCCACGACACATTTTTAATGCCCTGGCTGAGGGAAGGAGGTTCTCACCCAAGATTTGGCGGTACATGGCCCCGTCCATCGTCACTATGATGCGGTGAAGTTGTCCTGTCCCATTAGCAGAAAAACACCCCCAAAGCATAATGTTTCCACCTCCATGTTTGACGACGGGGATGGTGTTCTTGGGGTCATAGGCAGCATTCCTCCTCCTCCAAACACGGCGAGTTGAGTTAATGCCAAAGAGCTCCATTTTGGTCTCATCTGACCACAACACTTTCACCCAGTTGTCCTCTGAATCATTCAAATGTTCATTGGCAAACTTCAGACGGGCATGTATATGTGCTTTCTTGAGCAGGGGGACCTTGCGGGCTCTGCAGGATTTCAGTCCTTCACGGCGTAGTGTGTTACCAATTGTTTTCTTGGTGACTATGGTCCCAGCTGCCTTGAGATCATTGACAAGATCCTCCCATGTAGTTCTGGGCTGATTCCTCACCGTTCTCATGATCATTGCAACTCCACGAGGTGAGATCTTGCATGGAGCCCCAGGCCGAGGGAGATTGACAGTTCTTTTGTGTTTCTTCCATGTGCGAATAATCGCACCAACTGTTGTCACCTTCTCGCCAAGCTGCTTGGCAATGGTCTTGTAGCCCATTCCAGCCTTGTGTAGGTCTACAATCTTGCCCCTGACATCCTTGGAGAGCTCTTTGGTCTTGGCCATGGTGGAGAGTTTGGAATATGATTGATTGATTGCTTCTGTGGACAGGTGTCTTTTATACAGGTAACAAGCTGAGATTAGGAGCACTCCTTTTCAGAGTGTGCTCCTACCTATATAAAATACACCTGGGAGCCAGAAATCTTTCTGATTGAGAGGGGGTCAAATACTTATTTCCCTCATTAAAATGCAAATCAATTTATAACATTTTTGACATGCGTTTTTCTGGATTTTTTTGTTGTTATTCTGTCTCTCACTGTTCAAATAAACCTACCATTAAAAGTATAGACTGATCATTTCTTCGTCAGTGGGAAAACGTACAAAATCAGCAGAGGATCAAATACTTTTTTCCCTCACTGTATGTGGACGTACGAAAAAATATGTATGTGTATATATACATTTAAAGGCGACACTTCGGGCAATAAACCTTCTGCTTAGCACGTAAATAGAGATGCCAGACTATGATAATGGACAGAGACTGCACTGGTTCACACCATGGAGGGGGCCTGTTTTGAATTACTCATTTGAGGCTGAGTCGACCTAGGGGAGGCCCAGGACCAGTTCAGATAAGTGGCTCTGGTGTTGGCCGTGAGCGGGAATCAAACTGAGGTTTTGCCGGGTTGGTGACACGGCGCGCTCACCGCTACACGACCGCAACCCCCCCCCCCCCCCCTACTCACGCACAGACAGACTCACAAACACTCTCACAGACTCTCATAGACTCTCATAGACACTCTCAAACACTCTCATAGACACTCTCACAGACACTCACAGACACTCACAAACACTCTCACAGACACTCACAAACACTCACAGACACTCACAGACACTCTCACAAACACTCTCACAGACTCTCATAGACTCTCATAGACACTCTCACAGACACTCACAAACACTCTCATAGACACTCTCACAGACACTCACAGACACTCACAGACACTCACAAACACTCTCACAGACACTCACAAACACTCACAGACACTCACAGACACTCTCACAGACACTCACAGACACTCACAGACACTCTCACAAACACTCTCACAGACACTCACAAACACTCTCACAGACACTCACAAACACTCTCACAGACACTCTCATAGACACTCTCACAGACACTCACAGACACTCACAGACACTCACAAACACTCTCACAGACACTCACAAACACTCACAGACACTCACAGACACTCTCACAGACACTCACAGACACTCACAGACACTCTCACAAACACTCTCACAGACTCTCATAGACTCTCATAGACACTCTCACAGACACTCACAAACACTCTCATAGACACTCTCACAGACACTCACAGACACTCACAGACACTCACAAACACTCTCACAGACACTCACAAACACTCACAGACACTCACAGACACTCTCACAGACACTCACAGACACTCACAGGCACTCTCACAAACACTCTCACAGACACTCACAAACACTCTCACAGACACTCACAAACACTCTCACAGACACTCTCATAGACACTCTCACAGACTCTCATAGACTCTCATAGACACTCTCAAACACTCTCATAGACACTCTCACAGACACTCACAGACACTCACAAACACTCTCACAGACACTCACAAACACTCACAGACACTCACAGACACTCTCACAAACACTCTCACAGACTCTCATAGACTCTCATAGACACTCTCACAGACACTCACAAACACTCTCATAGACACTCTCACAGACACTCACAGACACTCACAGACACTCACAAACACTCTCACAGACACTCACAAACACTCACAGACACTCACAGACACTCTCACAGACACTCACAGACACTCACAGACACTCTCACAAACACTCTCACAGACACTCACAAACACTCTCACAGACACTCACAAACACTCTCACAGACACTCTCATAGACACTCTCACAGACACTCACAGACACTCACAGACACTCACAAACACTCTCACAGACACTCACAAACACTCACAGACACTCACAGACACTCTCACAGACACTCACAGACACTCACAGACACTCTCACAAACACTCTCACAGACTCTCATAGACTCTCATAGACACTCTCACAGACACTCACAAACACTCTCATAGACACTCTCACAGACACTCACAGACACTCACAGACACTCACAAACACTCTCACAGACACTCACAAACACTCACAGACACTCACAGACACTCTCACAGACACTCACAGACACTCACAGGCACTCTCACAAACACTCTCACAGACACTCACAAACACTCTCACAGACACTCACAAACACTCTCACAGACACTCTCATAGACACTCTCACAGACACTCACAGACACTCTCACAGACACTCTCACAAACACTCTCACAGACACTCTCACATACACTCTCACAGACACTCTCACAGACACTCATAAACACTCTCACATACACTCTCACAGACACTCTCACAGACACTCTCATAGACACTCTCACAGACACTCATAAACACTCTCACAGACACTCACAAACACTCTCACAGACACTCACAGACACTCACAGACACTCTCACAAACACTCTCACAGACACTCACAAACACTGTCACAGACACTCACAGACACTCACAGACACACTCACAAACACTCACAGACACTCACAAACACTCTCACAAACACTCTCACAGACACTCTCACAGACACTCTCATAGACACTCTCACAGACACTCATAGACACTCTCACAGACACTCTCACAGACACTCACAAACACTCTCACAGACACTCACAGCCACTCTCACAGACACTCACAAACACTCTCACAGACACTCACAGACACTCTCACAGACTCTCACAGACACACTCACAGACACACTCACAGACACACTCACAGACACTCTCACAGACACTCACAGACACACTCACAGACACTCTCAAAGACACTCTCACAGACACTCTCACAGACACTCACAGACACACTCACAGACACTCTCACAGACACTCACAGACTCTCACAGACACTCTCACAGACTCTCTCACAGACACTCTCATAGACACTCTCACAGACACACTCACAGACACACACACACAGACACTCGCAGACACTCACAGACACACTCACAGACACTCACAGACACACTCACAGACACTCACAGACACTCTCACAGACACACACACAGACACTCTCAAAGAGACTCTCACAGACACTCACAGACACTCACAGACACACTCACAGACACACTTACAGACACTCACAGACACTCATAGACACACTCACAGACACTCTCACAGACACTCACAGACACTCTCACAGACACTCTCACAGACACTCACAGACACTCACAGACACACTCACAGACACACTCACAGACACTCTCACAGACACTCTCACAGACACTCACAGACACACTCACAGACACTCTCACAGACACTCTCACAGACACTCGCAGACACTCTCACAGACACTCACAGACACACTCACAGAAACACTCACAGACACACTCACAGACACTCTCACAGACACTCTCACAGACTCTCACATACACTCACAGACACTCTCACAGACACTCTCACAGACACTCACAGACACTCTCACAGACACACTCACAGACACTCTCACAGACTCTTACAGACACTCTCACAGACACTCTCACAGACACACTCACAGACACTCTCACAGTCACTCTCACAGACTCTCTCACAGACACTCAAATACACTCACAAACACACTCACAGACACTCACAGACACTCTCACAGACTCTCACAGACACTCACAGACACACTCACAGACACTCACAGACACTCTCACAGACTCTCACAGACACACTCACAGACACACTCACAGACACTCACAGAGACTCTCACAGACACACTCACAGACACTCACAGACACTCACAGACACTCTCACAGACACACTCACAGACACACTCACAGACACTCTCACAGACACTCACAGACACACTCACAGACACTCACAGACACTCTCACAGACACTCACAGACACTCTCACAGACACTCTCACAGACACTCTCACAGACTCTCTCACAGACACCCACAGACACTCTCACAGACACTCTCACAGACTCTCTCACAGACACTCACAGACACACTCACAGACACTCATAGACACTCTCACAGTCTCTCTCAAAGACACACACACAGACACTCACAGACACACTCACAGACACACTCACAGACACTCACAGACACACTCACAGACACTCTCACAGACACTCACACACACTCTCACAGACACTCTCACAGACACTCACAGACACTCACAGACACACTCACAGACACACTCACAGACACTCACAGACACTCTCACAGACACTCACAGACACACTCACAGACACTCTCACAGACACTCTCACAGACACTCACAGACACTCTCACAGACACAGACACACTCACAGAAACACTCACAGACACACTCACAGACACTCTCACAGACACTCTCACAGACTCTCACATACACTCACAGACACTCTCACAGACACTCTCACAGACACTCACAGACACTCTCACAGACACACTCACAGACACTCTCACAGACTCTCACAGACACTCTCACAGACACTCTCACAGACACTCTCACAGACACTCACAGCCACTCTCACAGACACTCTCACAGACACTCACAGACACACTCACAGACACTCTCACAGACACTCACAGACTCTCACAGACACTCTCACAGACTCTCTCACAGACACTCTCATAGACACTCTCACAGACACACTCACAGACACACTCACAGACTCTCACAGACAAACTCACAGACACTCTCACAGACACTCACAGACACTCTCACAGACACTCTCACAGACACACTCACAGACTCTCACAGACACACTCACAAACACTCACAGACACTCTCACAGACACTCACAGACACTCTCACAGACACTCTCACAGACACACTCACAGACACTCACAGACACTCTAACAGACTCTCACAGACACACTCACAGACACTCTCACAGACACTCTCACAGACTCTCTCACAGACACTCTCACAGACTCTCACAGACACTCACAGACACTCACAGACACACTCACAGACACTCACAGACACTCTCACAGACACTCTCACAGACACACTCACAGACACTCACAGACACTCTAACAGACTCTCACAGACACACTCACAGACACTCTCACAGACACTCTCACAGACTCTCTCACAGACACTCTCACGGACTCTCACAGACACTCACAGACACTCACAGACACACTCACAGACACTCACAGACACTCTCACAGATTCTCACAGACACTCACAGACACTCACAGACACACTCACAGACACTCTCACAGACACTCTCACAGACACTCACAGACACTCTCATAGACACTCTCACAGACACACTCACAGACACACTCACAGACTCTCACAGACACACTCACAGACACTCTCACAGACACTCACAGACACTCTCACAAACACTCTCACAGACACTCACAAACACTCTCACAGACACTCACAAACACTCTCACAGACACTCTCATAGACACTCTCACAGACACTCACAGACACTCACAGACACTCACAAACACTCTCACAGACACTCACAAACACTCACAGACACTCACAGACACTCTCACAGACACTCACAGACACTCACAGACACTCTCACAAACACTCTCACAGACTCTCATAGACTCTCATAGACACTCTCACAGACACTCACAAACACTCTCATAGACACTCTCACAGACACTCACAGACACTCACAGACACTCACAAACACTCTCACAGACACTCACAAACACTCACAGACACTCACAGACACTCTCACAGACACTCACAGACACTCACAGGCACTCTCACAAACACTCTCACAGACACTCACAAACACTCTCACAGACACTCACAAACACTCTCACAGACACTCTCATAGACACTCTCACAGACACTCACAGACACTCTCACAGACACTCTCACAAACACTCTCACAGACACTCTCACATACACTCTCACAGACACTCTCACAGACACTCATAAACACTCTCACATACACTCTCACAGACACTCTCACAGACACTCTCATAGACACTCTCACAGACACTCATAAACACTCTCACAGACACTCACAAACACTCTCACAGACACTCACAGACACTCACAGACACTCTCACAAACACTCTCACAGACACTCACAAACACTGTCACAGACACTCACAGACACTCACAGACACACTCACAAACACTCACAGACACTCACAAACACTCTCACAAACACTCTCACAGACACTCTCACAGACACTCTCATAGACACTCTCACAGACACTCATAGACACTCTCACAGACACTCTCACAGACACTCACAAACACTCTCACAGACACTCACAGCCACTCTCACAGACACTCACAAACACTCTCACAGACACTCACAGACACTCTCACAGACTCTCACAGACACACTCACAGACACACTCACAGACACACTCACAGACACTCTCACAGACACTCACAGACACACTCACAGACACTCTCAAAGACACTCTCACAGACACTCTCACAGACACTCACAGACACACTCACAGACACTCTCACAGACACTCACAGACTCTCACAGACACTCTCACAGACTCTCTCACAGACACTCTCATAGACACTCTCACAGACACACTCACAGACACACACACACAGACACTCGCAGACACTCACAGACACACTCACAGACACTCACAGACACACTCACAGACACTCACAGACACTCTCACAGACACACACACAGACACTCTCAAAGAGACTCTCACAGACACTCACAGACACTCACAGACACACTCACAGACACACTTACAGACACTCACAGACACTCATAGACACACTCACAGACACTCTCACAGACACTCACAGACACTCTCACAGACACTCTCACAGACACTCACAGACACTCACAGACACACTCACAGACACACTCACAGACACTCTCACAGACACTCTCACAGACACTCACAGACACACTCACAGACACTCTCACAGACACTCTCACAGACACTCGCAGACACTCTCACAGACACTCACAGACACACTCACAGAAACACTCACAGACACACTCACAGACACTCTCACAGACACTCTCACAGACTCTCACATACACTCACAGACACTCTCACAGACACTCTCACAGACACTCACAGACACTCTCACAGACACACTCACAGACACTCTCACAGACTCTTACAGACACTCTCACAGACACTCTCACAGACACACTCACAGACACTCTCACAGACACTCTCACAGACTCTCTCACAGACACTCAAATACACTCACAGACACACTCACAGACACTCACAGACACTCTCACAGACTCTCACAGACACTCACAGACACACTCACAGACACTCACAGACACTCTCACAGACTCTCACAGACACACTCACAGACACACTCACAGACACTCACAGAGACTGTCACAGACACACTCACAGACACTCACAGACACTCACAGACACTCTCACAGACACACTCACAGACACACTCACAGACACTCTCACAGACACTCACAGACACACTCACAGACACTCACAGACACTCTCACAGACACTCACAGACACTCTCACAGACACTCTCACAGACACTCTCACAGACTCTCTCACAGACACCCACAGACACTCTCACAGACACTCTCACAGACTCTCTCACAGACACTCACAGACACACTCACAGACACTCATAGACACTCTCACAGTCTCTCTCAAAGACACACACACAGACACTCACAGACACACTCACAGACACACTCACAGACACTCACAGACACACTCACAGACACTCTCACAGACACTCACAGACACTCTCACAGACACTCTCACAGACACTCACAGACACTCACAGACACACTCACAGACACACTCACAGACACTCTCACAGACACTCTCACAGACACTCACAGACACACTCACAGACACTCTCACAGACACTCTCACAGACACTCACAGACACTCTCACAGACACAGACACACTCACAGAAACACTCACAGACACACTCACAGACACTCTCACAGACACTCTCACAGACTCTCACATACACTCACAGACACTCTCACAGACACTCTCACAGACACTCACAGACACTCTCACAGACACACTCACAGACACTCTCACAGACTCTCACAGACACTCTCACAGACACTCTCACAGACACTCTCACAGACACTCACAGCCACTCTCACAGACACTCTCACAGACACTCACAGACACACTCACAGACACTCTCACAGACACTCACAGACTCTCACAGACACTCTCACAGACTCTCTCACAGACACTCTCATAGACACTCTCACAGACACACTCACAGACACACTCACAGACTCTCACAGACACACTCACAGACACTCTCACAGACACTCACAGACACTCTCACAGACACTCTCACAGACACACTCACAGACTCTCACAGACACACTCACAAACACTCACAGACACTCTCACAGACACTCACAGACACTCTCACAGACACTCTCACAGACACACTCACAGACACTCACAGACACTCTCACAGACTCTCACAGACACACTCACAGACACTCTCACAGACACTCTCACAGACTCTCTCACAGACACTCTCACAGACTCTCACAGACACTCACAGACACTCACAGACACACTCACAGACACTCACAGACACTCTCACAGACACTCTCACAGACACACTCACAGACACTCACAGACACTCTAACAGACTCTCACAGACACACTCACAGACACTCTCACAGACACTCTCACAGACTCTCTCACAGACACTCTCACGGACTCTCACAGACACTCACAGACACTCACAGACACACTCACAGACACTCACAGACACTCTCACAGATGCTCACAGACACTCACAGACACTCACAGACACACTCACAGACACTCTCACAGACACTCTCACAGACACTCACAGACACTCTCACAGACACACTCACAGACACTCTCACAGACTCTTACAGACACTATCACAGACACTCTCACAGACACACTCACAGACACTCTCACAGACACTCTCACAGACTCTCTCACAGACACTCAAATACACTCACAGACACACTCACAGACACTCACAGACACTCTCACAGACTCTCACAGACACTCACAGACACACTCACAGACACTCACAGACACTCTCACAGACTCTCACAGACACACTCACAGACACACTCACAGACACTCACAGAGACTCTCACAGACACACTCACAGACACTCACAGACACTCACAGACACTCTCACAGACACACTCACAGACACACTCACAGACACTCTCACAGACACTCACAGACACACTCACAGACACTCACAGACACTCTCACAGACACTCACAGACACTCTCACAGACACTCTCACAGACACTCTCACAGACTCTCTCACAGACACCCACAGACACTCTCACAGACACTCTCACAGACTCTCTCACAGACACTCACAGACACACTCACAGACACTCATAGACACTCTCACAGTCTCTCTCAAAGACACACACACAGACACTCACAGACACACTCACAGACACACTCACAGACACTCACAGACACACTCACAGACACTCTCACAGACACTCACAGACACTCTCACAGACACTCTCACAGACACTCACAGACACACTCACAGACACACTCACAGACACTCTCACAGACACTCTCACAGACACTCACAGACACACTCACAGACACTCTCACAGACACTCTCACAGACACTCACAGACACTCTCACAGACACAGACACACTCACAGAAACACTCACAGACACACTCACAGACACTCTCACAGACACTCTCACAGACTCTCACATACACTCACAGACACTCTCACAGACACTCTCACAGACACTCACAGACACTCTCACAGACACACTCACAGACACTCTCACAGACTCTCACAGACACTCTCACAGACACTCTCACAGACACTCTCACAGACACTCACAGCCACTCTCACAGACACTCTCACAGACACTCACAGACACACTCACAGACACTCTCACAGACACTCACAGACTCTCACAGACACTCTCACAGACTCTCTCACAGACACTCTCATAGACACTCTCACAGACACACTCACAGACACACTCACAGACTCTCACAGACACACTCACAGACACTCTCACAGACACTCACAGACACTCTCACAGACACTCTCACAGACACACTCACAGACTCTCACAGACACACTCACAAACACTCACAGACACTCTCACAGACACTCACAGACACTCTCACAGACACTCTCACAGACACACTCACAGACACTCACAGACACTCTAACAGACTCTCACAGACACACTCACAGACACTCTCACAGACACTCTCACAGACTCTCTCACAGACACTCTCACAGACTCTCACAGACACTCACAGACACTCACAGACACACTCACAGACACTCACAGACACTCTCACAGACACTCTCACAGACACACTCACAGACACTCACAGACACTCTAACAGACTCTCACAGACACACTCACAGACACTCTCACAGACACTCTCACAGACTCTCTCACAGACACTCTCACAGACTCTCACAGACACTCACAGACACTCACAGACACACTCACAGACACTCACAGACACTCTCACAGACTCTCACAGACACTCACAGACACTCACAGACACACTCACAGACACTCACAGACACTCTCACAGACTCTCACAGACACACTCACAGACACACTCACAGACAATCACAGAGACTCTCACAGACACACTCACAGACACTCACAGACACTCTCACAGACACACTCACAGACACACTCACAGACACTCTTACAGACACTCACAGACACTCTCACAGACACTCTCACAGACACTCTCACAGACTCTCTCACAGACACCCACAGACACTCACAGACACACTCACAGACTCTCACAGACTCTCACAGACACTCTCACAGACACACACAGACACACTCACAGACACTCTCACAGACTCTCTCACAGACACACACAGACACACTCACAGACACTCTCACAGACTCTCTCACAGACACTCACAGACACTCTCACAGATATTCTCACAGACTCTCTCACAGACACTCACAGACACTCTCACAGACATTCTCACAGACTCTCTCACAGACACTCACAGACACACTCACAGACACTCATAGACACTCTCACAGTCTCTCTCAAAGACACACACACAGACACTCACAGACACTCTCACAGACACTCACATACACACTCACAGACACTCTCACAGACACTCTCACAGACACTCACAGACACTCTCACAGACACTCACAGACACACTCACAGAAACACTCACAGACACACTCACAGACACTCTCACAGACACTCTCACAGACTCTCACATACACTCACAGACACTCTCACAGACACTCTCACAGACACTCACAGACACTCTCACAGACACACTCACAGACACTCTCACAGACTCTTACAGACACTCTCACAGACACTCTCACAGACACACTCACAGACACTCTCACAGACACTCACAGACACTCTCACAGACACTCTCACAGACACTCACAGACACTCTCACAGACACTCACAGACACTCTCACAGACACTCACAGACACTCTCACAGACACTCTCACAGACACACTCACAGACACTCTCACAGACACTCTCACAGACTCTCTCACAGACACTCAAATACAGTCACAGACACACTCACAGACACTCACAGACACTCTCACAGACTCTCACAGACACTCACAGACACACTCACAGACACTCACAGACACTCTCACAGACTCTCACAGACACACTCACAGACACACTCACAGACACTCACAGAGACTCTCACAGACACACTCACAGACACTCACAGACACTCACAGACACTCTCACAGACAAACTCACAGACACACTCACAGACACTCTCACAGACACTCACAGACACACTCACAGACACTCACAGACACTCTCACAGACACTCACAGACACTCTCACAGACACTCTCACAGACTCTCTCACAGACACCCACAGACACTCTCACAGACACTCTCACAGACTCTCTCACAGACACCCACAGACACACTCACAGACACTCTCACAGACTCTCTCACAGACACTCACAGACACTCTCACAGACATTCTCACAGACTCTCTCACAGACACTCACAGACACACTCACAGACACTCATAGACACTCTCACAGTCTCTCTCAAAGACACACACACAGACACTCACAGACACACTCACAGACACACTCACAGACACTCACAGACACACTCACAGACACTCTCACAGACACTCACAGACACTCTCACAGACACTCTCACAGACACTCACAGACACTCACAGACACACTCACAGACACACTCACAGACACTCTCACAGACACTCACAGACACACTCACAGACACTCTCACAGACACTCTCACAGACACTCACAGACACTCTCACAGACACAGACACACTCACAGAAACACTCACAGACACTCTCACAGACACTCTCACAGACTCTCACATACACTCACAGACACTCTCACAGACACTCTCACAGACACTCACAGACACACTCACAGACACTCTCACAGACTCTTACAGACACTCTCACAGACACTCTCACAGACACTCTGACAGACACTCACAGACACTCTCACAGACACTCTCACAGACACACTCACAGACTCTCACAGACACACTCACAAACACTCACAGACACTCTCACAGACACTCACAGACACTCTCACAGACACTCTCACAGACACACTCACAGACACTCACAGACACTCTAACAGACTCTCACAGACACACTTACAGACACTCTCACAGACACTCTCACAGACTCTCTCACAGACACTCACAGACACTCACAGACACACTCACAGACACTCACAGACACTCTCACAGACTCTCACAGACACTCACAGACACTCACAGACACACTCACAGACACTCACAGACACACTCACAGACACTCACAGAGACTCTCACAGACACACTCACAGACACTCACAGACACTCTCACAGACACACTCACAGACACACTCACAGACACTCTCACAGACACTCACAGACACTCTCACAGACACTCTCACAGACACTCTCACAGACTCTCTCACAGACACCCACAGACACTCACAGACACACTCACAGACTCTCACAGACTCTCACAGACACTCTCACAGACACTCTCACAGACACACACAGACACACTCACAGACACTCTCACAGACTCTCACAGACACTCTCACAGACACTCTCACAGACACACACAGACACACTCACAGACACTCTCACAGACTCTCTCACAGACACTCACAGACACTCTCACAGATATTCTCACAGACTCTCTCACAGACACTCACAGACACACTCACAGACACTCACAGACACTCTCACAGACACTCACAGACACTCTCACAGACACTCTCACAGACACTCTCACAGACACTCACAGACACACTCACAGACACTCATAGACACTCTCAAAGTCTCTCTCAAAGACACACACACAGACACTCACAGACACTCTCACAGACATTCTCACAGACCCTCTCACAGACACTCTCACAGACTCTCTCACAGACACTCACAGACACACTCACAGACACTCATAGACACTCTCACAGTCTCTCTCAAAGACACACACACAGACACTCACAGACACACTCACAGACACACTCACAGACACTCACAGACACACTCACAGACACTCTCACAGACACTCACAGACACTCTCACAGACACTCTCACAGACACTCACAGACACTCACAGACACACTCACAGACACACTCACAGACACTCTCACAGACACTCACAGACACACTCACAGACACTCTCACAGACACTCTCACAGACACTCACAGACACTCTCACAGACACAGACACACTCACAGAAACACTCACAGACACTCTCACAGACACTCTCACAGACTCTCACATACACTCACAGACACTCTCACAGACACTCTCACAGACACTCACAGACACACTCACAGACACTCTCACAGACTCTTACAGACACTCTCACAGACACTCTCACAGACACTCTGACAGACACTCACAGACACTCTCACAGACACTCTCACAGACACACTCACAGACTCTCACAGACACACTCACAAACACTCACAGACACTCTCACAGACACTCACAGACACTCTCACAGACACTCTCACAGACACACTCACAGACACTCACAGACACTCTAACAGACTCTCACAGACACACTTACAGACACTCTCACAGACACTCTCACAGACTCTCTCACAGACACTCACAGACACTCACAGACACACTCACAGACACTCACAGACACTCTCACAGACTCTCACAGACACTCACAGACACTCACAGACACACTCACAGACACTCACAGACACACTCACAGACACTCACAGAGACTCTCACAGACACACTCACAGACACTCACAGACACTCTCACAGACACACTCACAGACACACTCACAGACACTCTCACAGACACTCACAGACACTCTCACAGACACTCTCACAGACACTCTCACAGACTCTCTCACAGACACCCACAGACACTCACAGACACACTCACAGACTCTCACAGACTCTCACAGACACTCTCACAGACACTCTCACAGACACACACAGACACACTCACAGACACTCTCACAGACTCTCACAGACACTCTCACAGACACTCTCACAGACACACACAGACACACTCACAGACACTCTCACAGACTCTCTCACAGACACTCACAGACACTCTCACAGATATTCTCACAGACTCTCTCACAGACACTCACAGACACACTCACAGACACTCACAGACACTCTCACAGACACTCACAGACACTCTCACAGACACTCTCACAGACACTCTCACAGACACTCACAGACACACTCACAGACACTCATAGACACTCTCAAAGTCTCTCTCAAAGACACACACACAGACACTCACAGACACTCTCACAGACATTCTCACAGACCCTCTCACAGACACTCTCACAGACTCTCTCACAGACACTCACAGACACACTCACAGACACTCATAGACACTCTCACAGTCTCTCTCAAAGACACACACACAGACACTCACAGACACTCTCACAGACATTCTCACAGACTCTCTCACAGACACTCTCACAGACTCTCTCACAGACACTCACAGACACTCTCACAGACATTCTCACAGACTCTCTCACAGACACTCACAGACACACTCACAGACACTCATAGACACTCTCACAGTCTCTCTCAAAGACACTCACACACACCGTCACAAATAGACACTCACACACACACACACCGTCACAAATAGCCACTCACACACACACAGTCACGAATAGACACTCACACACACACCATCACGGAGAGACACTCACACACACATACAGTCAAGGAGAGACACTCACACACACACCGTCACAGAGAGACACACACCGTCACAGAGAGACACTCACAAACACACACACACACAGTCACGGAGAGACACTCACACACACACAGTCACAGAGAGACACTCACACACAAACAGCGACGGAGAGACACTCACACACACAGTCACGGAGAGACACTCACACACACACACCGTCACTGAGAGACACTCACACACACACACCGTAACAGAGAGACACTCACACACACACACACCGTCACAGAGAGACACTCACACACACACAAACCGTCACGGAGAGAGAGACACACACACACCGTCACAGAGAGACACACACACAGACCGTCACAGAGACACACACACATTCACGGAGAGAAACTCACACACACACCGTCACGGAGAGACACTCACACACACACACAGCCACAGAGAGACACTCACACACACACAGTCACGGAGAGACACACACACACAACGTCACAGAGAGACACTCACACACACACCGTCACAGAGAGACACTCACACACACCGTCACAGAGAAACACTCACACACACACACACACCGTCACAGAGAGACACTCACACACACACAGTCACAGAGAGACACTCACACACACACACAGTCACGGAGAAACACTCACACACACACACCATCACAGAGAGACACACACACACACCGTCACTGCGAGACACTCACACGCACACAGTCACAGAGAGACACACACAGTCACGGAGAGACACACACACAGTCACGGAGAGACACTCACACACACACAGTCACGGAGAAACACACACACAGTGACGAAGAGACACTCACACACACACAATCATGGAGAGACACACACACACGTGCACCGTCACAGAGAGACACTCACACACACACACCGTCACAGAGAAACACTCACACACACACACACCGTCACAGAGAGACACTCACACACACACAATCATGGAGAGACACACTCACACACACACAGTCACGGAGAGACACTCACACACACACACCGTGACGGAGAGACACTCACACACACACACAGTCACGAACAGACACTCACACACACACAGTCACGGAGAGACAATCACACACACAGTCACAGAGAGAGACAAACACACACACCGTCACGGAGAGACACTCACACACACAGTCACGGAGAGACACTCACACACACACACACCGTCACAGAGAGACACTCACACACACAGTCACGGAGAGACACACACACACACACCGTCACGGAGAGACACACACACAGTCATGGAGAGACACTCACACACACACAGTCACAGAGAGACACTCACACACACACACCGTAACGGAGAGACACACACACACAGAGTCACAGAGAGACTCTCACACACACACACACCGTCACGGAGAGACACACACACACACACCGCCACGGAGAGACACTCTCACAAATACGGAGGCAAAGCTCCCCCGTATAGCCTCCACAGACTGTTGGGGCAAGTGCTGCTAGCGAGTGGCACCTTTGAAGGCCGGCACGGCACACGAGGGGGTGGGTGGCCAGCACCACGCCCGGCCGCCTTTGTCTTCCCAGTGGCGATGTTGACTACACACCGCACTAGGTACTCATTTCAGGCTGAGTTGACCTAGGGGAGGCCCAATCTCACAAATACAAAAGACAAAGACCCCACGTATAGCCTTAACACACTGTAGGACCAAGTGCTGTTAGCGAACACCCATAAAGTTCGTCAAGGCCCACGAGGGGGTGGGTGGCCAACACCACGCACGGCCGCCTTTGTCTCCCCAGTAGCGATGTTTACTACACACCGCACCACAGCAAAGGCCAAGGTCCTCACCCGCCCACAAAGCTGGTAGCAGACTGTTAGGGGCATTGGTGCTGTTAGAGAGCTCCTATTAAGGCCGCCACGGTGTGGCTGAGTCGACCTAGGTGGAGACTCAGGAGCTCGCCAGATTTCCATCGCCCGGCCGCGCGTATCTCCCCAGTGGCGATGTTAACACACCGCACCAGGTTCATAATTTGAGGCTGAGTCGACCTAGGGGAGGCCCAGGACCAGTTCAGATAAACCGTGGCCGATGTTGCCCGTGAAGGGGGGAGGGGGGGGGGTTAATCGAAACCCGCTGTCGCACGATTCCCAGCGCAGCGCTGGAACCGCCACACCACCGCTCACCACACAAATCCGCGTGCAACACACGCCCCCCCCCCCCCCCCCCTGAGACACGGACGTGTGGGGATTATGAGTAAACGTGAGAAGTTTAACAATCGCTCGTGACGGTGCAGGTGAGGTCATGGGGAAAGGCGCGCGCGTGCAGCCTCGCACGCCACTGCGGGTCTCTCGCGCATCGCGCTCCCGGCTAACAAATCGGGCCCGTGGCGCTCAACGTGGGCGCGTTCACAGCGAACGACGTCGCGTCTCAGATCATGGCAATTGCGCAATGGTCGCCGTGCTCAAGTTTGGCCTGGCCGGCCGCTGACCTGGGCTCCACGCCGCCCTCCCGCCCCCCGCCCGCCCGCCCCCCCCCCCCCTCCATCAGGAACTCTCTGTTGGTCGATTCCCATCGGGTCCCGATCTCACGCACATCGCTGGAGACACGGCGATGTCTTCTCAAGTCGAGCTCCGTGGGCAACACGATTCAAATCACTGCGCTTCATTCACGGAGCCAACTCTCACTCACTCACTCTCTCTCGGCAACTTGCCTCGATATCTGAACGGCCCTAGGAGCCTTCATCGATGGATTGTAGTTAACATCCCACCGCGGTTAATTGCCTCGCCTGGTATGCACGACGTCGTGGGTGCGACCCCCAGCCTAACGCCTGTTGCCTGTATATTTGGAGCTTGCGTGTGTGTGTCTGTCTCTCTCTCTCTCTCACCGTGGTCGCGTGGGCTTGTCTACGGGTTACTCCTCTTGTTTTCCCCGATGCACATTGAGAATCGTCGTGCTTTAAGAGGAGTCGGATTACTGCTTGCGAATTCCCACGCGATAGAGCCGCTCCGTTGAGCTGTCAGTGTGTGGCCAGATCGCTTCTGAAAAAAAAAGAGCCGTATCGCTCAGTGTGGCATCAACCCGGTAAACGTAAACAATTGTTTTATTTTAAAACTTTAATGAGTCTGAGGTCCTCCTTCATACAGCCCACGCTATCGGCGAGGGGAAAAAAAAAACGTTTCGGAGCTCTGACCTTTTTCAGTCATTGACCGCTTATATTTGGAACGCTCTGCCTGAAGAACCGTGACGCAGCGACTAATAGCGCCGTTCTGTTTCCGTCTATGCGGGGATAGAGCGTTGCTCCATCGCACAAGGCGTGTGTTGCCTCCGGGTTCTGCGGCTTCTTCCCCACGTGAATAATAAACACGACTCGTTTTTAATTGCTCGACAACATGTTACAGAGACAGAAACAAAAAGCCAAACGTAGCAGCGGCAGGACCCTCCTGAAAACAAGGAGTCTTCAAGACTCCGCGTGGTTCTCCTGGATACATAACTCAATTATCACGCTCATTGTATTGTCAGTCAACCTTTAATAACAACAATTCGTTTTTTATTGAGTGTCATTCACGCAAATTGCATCCCGAAACGCTCGAGGTATTGACCCAACAACACAAATATCTTAAATCCCCCCCCCACCCCAACACACACAGATGACCGCCATAACGCAAACACGGATGAAAACGTAAATAACTTACGGCCAGGAGACCAGAGGCAACCAAAACGAATCTCGACTATGTTTGCTGGTTTTGTTTTACAAAGTAAGGTCCCATCCCTAGCCGTGGAGCTCTTTTTCAGTTGATAGCCCAAGGAGTAAGTGGATTAGTTTCACGTGAAAATGCACAACAGCCGAATGCTCGCAACGCGTCGTGTCGATTACAATACTTGCAGGGGGAAAACCCGGAGGACCCGGAGAAAAATCCACGCGGCCACGGGGAGAGAGAGAGACGCACACAAACCCCAAAATATACAGCAGCAGGCGTCAGGGTCTGAATCGAACCCACGACCTCCTGTACACCATGCGAGGTAGTTAACATCTCATAACCACCGTGATGATGAGAGAGAGACACGCAAACCCCAAAATATACAGCAGCAGGCGTCAGGGTCTGAATCGAACCCACGACCTCCTGTACACCATGCGAGGTAGTTAACATCTCATAGCCACCGTGATGATGATGAGAGAGAGAGACACGCAAACTCCAAATATACAGCAGCAGGCGTTAGGGTCTGAATCGAACCCACGACCTCCTGTACACCGTGCGAGGTAGTTAACATCTCATAGCCACCGTGGCACCCAAAGGACGGGACACGGCGTGGTGGCAACATCCAATCACTCCCAGGGAACAGTGATAGCTCAGCTGCTTTTGGTTTGTTCGCCATCGAACGAAGGAGGCGGTCACGGCATCGCGCGGCGCTTTGAGATGCGCTTCTGCGGCGGTCTGGAACGTCCCTCCGTCCGATTTCACGAAGCCGCTCAAGCTGTGAGCACTTTTGCATCATCCGTCTAGATTGAAGAGTCGTGTTTGGTGTGTTTAGTTTGTGGTCCTTCCCCGACCGACCCCCGCACCTCCCGATTAGCACGGTCGGCTACGTACGGTGCGAAAGAAGTTCGATGTGCATACAAAGCGATCATAATCATAATAGTTGGGGTTCATGCAGCCAGCAGGTCAGCCAATCCGCAGGCTGTGCGCCCTCCCCCCCCCCCCCCCCATTCTCACTACGGTCTGGCGGTGCGATAAAAGCACGGTGGAATCAAGGGCACGGTGCAATCAAGGGCACGGTGGAATCAAGGGCAAGGTGCAATCAAGGGCACGGTGGAATCAAGGGCACGGTGCAATCAAGGGCACGGTGCAATCAAGGGCACGGTGCAATCAAGGGCACGGTGGAATCAAGGGCACGGTGCAATCAAGGGCACGGTGCAATCAAGGGCACGGTGCAATCAAGGGCAAGGTGCAATCAAGGGCACAGTGGAATCAAGGGCACGGTGCAATCAAGGGCAAGGTGCAATCAAGGGCACGGTGCAATCAAGGGCACGGTGCAATCAAGGGCACGGTGGAATCAAGGGCACGGTGCAATCAAGGGCACGGTGCAATCAAGGGGACGGTGGAATCAAGGGCACAGTGCAATCAAGGGCACGGTGCAATCAAGGGCACGGTGCAATCAAGGGCAAGGTGCAATCAAGGGCACAGTGGAATCAAGGGCACGGTGCAATCAAGGGCAAGGTGCAATCAAGGGCACGGTGCAATCAAGGGCACGGTGCAATCAAGGGCACGGTGGAATCAAGGACACGGTGCAATCAAGGGCAAGGTGCAATCAAGTGCAAGGTGCAATCAAGGGCACGGTGCAATCAAGGGCACGGTGCAATCAAGGGCACGGTGCAATCAAGGGGACGGTGGAATCAAGGGCACAGTGCAATCAAGGGCACGGTGCAATCAAGGGGACGGTGGAATCAAGGGCACGGTGCAATCAAGGGCACGGTGGAATCAAGGGCAAGGTGCAATCAAGAGCAAGGTGCAATCAAGGGCACAGTGGAATCAAGGGCACGGTGCAATCAAGGGCAAGGTGCAATCAAGGGCACGGTGCAATCCAGGGCACGGTGCAATCAAGGGCACAGTGGAATCAAGGGCACGGTGGAATCAAGGGCAAGGTGCAATCAAGAGCAAGGTGCAATCAAGGGCACGGCGCAATCAAGGGCACGGTGAAATCAAAGGCACGGTGCAATCAGGAGAACGGTGCAATCAAGGGCACGGTGCAATCAAGGGAACACCAACCCCGGAGACGCGAGGGGGGGGAGAGATCGGGGGGTGAGGGGCGGGGGGGTGCAGACGCAACTCTGAGGGGTTCCCCCCCCCCCACCTCACCCCCCCCCCCCCTCACGTTGACACCAATTGCGCAGTGGCCAGCACAGGCGGCCAGGAATCCATCCGCGCGCGTGACACAGCGCCACCAGTGACCCCTCCCCCCACGACCCCACCCCCACCCCCCATCACCCCCACCCCCCATTCGCGCCTCACCGCCGTTGCGTCTCAGTCGATTCTCCCTCCGCTGCCGTGGCGTTAGAATCGAATTGCTCGGCGACTGCTGGGTTCGAGCGGGGGTCGGTCATCGTTCCGGCAGGGGGGTTACGGGGGGGTGGTGGGGGGGGTGTAGGGGGGTGGGGGAGGTGTAGGGGGTGGGGGAGGCGTGGGGGGGTGTAGGGGGCGGGGGGTGTAGGGGGTGGGGGAGGTGTAGGGGTGTAGGGGGGTGTAGGGGGGTGTAGGGGGTGGGGGAGGTAGGGGGTGTAGGGGGTGGAGGTAGGGGGGTGTAGGGGGGTGGGGGAGGCGTGGGGGTGTAGGGGGGTGGTGGGGGGGGGGCGGTGTAGGGGGTGGGGGAGGTAGGGGGGTGTAGGGGGTGGGGGAGGCGTGGGGGTGTAGGGGGTGGGGGAGGTGTAGGGGTGTAGGGGGGTGTAGGGGGGTGTAGGGGGTGGAGGGGGGTGTAGGGGGTGTGTAGGGGTGTAGGGGGGTGTAGGGGGGTGTAGGGGGTGTAGGGGGTGGGGGAGGTGTAGGGGGTGGGGGAGGTAAGGGGGTGTAGGGGGGGGTGTGCTCTTGGCCGCGTGTTCTGTCGAGGACTCGCTCCGCCACGCCACCGTCTCTCGACCGCCTCGCCGATCCGAGACCAACCAGCGGGGCGTCCTGCACGCACGAGGCGATCTTCACCGCTTCGTCTCCACGAGGAGGAGGAGGAGGGGGGAGTGGGACGCGTGGCGGTGGGGCGGCTTCGTTTCACGGCTGACGGCCACCGACACGAGGGCTGAACGATTGATCGATTTAAAATCAAGATCGCAATTTCAAACAATGCAATTAGCAAATCGCAAAGTTTGCGATTTTTTTGCGGTTTTGGAAAGTCCTATTACTTTCCTATTGGAATTGTTTTATTGTTTTATTATTAATATAGCTTATTTATTTACCTTAACAATTGTTCCATGTGTTATTGTTCTATTTCAATTAAAATTTTTAATAAATACATGTTGGAAGCAATTAATATATTTTAAGTTATCATCCTTTCAATATATAGAGCAGTTCATATTTTGATGGTACGATGTAGTAATGCTCCATCACGTGTTTTAAGTCTCTTACACAGTGAACATTGAACTGAAGCTTGACTTTTTTTAAAAAAAAGTTGCAATCGCAAATCAAATCGCAATCACAATATCTGTCAGAAAAAATCGCAATGAGACATTTTCGCCAAATCTTTCAGCCCTAACCGACACCCACCAGTGACAGTCAGGTGATCAGAATCGGTGCTGGGCATTGCCTTCAATTGACTCGAACACAAGCGAGCACCCGGCGCGATGTTTAAAACTTCACCCCTGGGGGAGACAAAGGCGACCGTGCGTGGTGCTGGCTACCCCCCCCCCCCCAGCCGCCCCTCGTGTGCCAGTGCCGGACCTCGTCTGTGGTGCTACTCGCTCACAGCACTTGCCCCAACAGTCTGCCGAGGCTACACGGGGAGTTGGGGGTCTTTGTCTGTGCGTAGTCAAGCGAGCGCGTTGCGTCGTTATTGAAATGCACACTCGGGGTCGAGCCCACGGTGCCGGGCCCTTCGTGTGCATGCAAAAGACGACTCCGGGCCCTCTCCTTCATCCACGAGGTCTCAGGGATTCACTTCACGCTACGACTCCACACATTGCTCCTCGCGCTCCCTCTCTCTCTCTCTCCCGCAACGCACCCAACTCCGCCTCCCGCTCCCTCTTTTAACCTCTTCCTGGCTCCGCACCTCGTCACACTCCGTCCCCACCACTCGTCATCCTCACTCTTACCATCACCTGGCCTCACCGTCACACCTGACGCTCACCCACGAACTCACCCACCCAGCCACTCACTCACTCACCCACTGACCCACACACCCGCTCACTCACACACCCACACACCCACTCACTCACCCACTCACCCACACACCCACTCACTCACCCACCCACTCACCCATCGACACATCCACTCACTCACCCACTCACTCACCCACCCGCTCTCTCACCTGGCCTAACCGTCCCAACTGACGCTCACCCCAACCCTCCAGCTCGACTTTTCCCTTTTGAAGGTTCCGGTCAATCCTCTTGGCTCCCGGTGCCCTTAACCAATCAGATCTCGGAGCGTTCGCTCCCGCCTCTTTGATTACTCTGTCCCAGGGATCATGTGGAACAATCACGACGCATGCATCCTTAGCATCGCCGTTCGCGTGTATGATGTCTTCCCGTCCCCCGATTGCCCGTGAAGCCACGTGACTGGAGCTCGTTGTGGTGGTGGTGGTCGGTGGTGGTGGTGTTGGTAGTGGCGTCTCGCTGCACGTGGCCCGCTGTGCAGCAGCGCTGCGTGTCGGTGCATCAACACCAACGGTGTCCACCTGCGCCGCCACGCAGAATCCGCTCGCTATCGTAGAGCGAGAGGCAGAGAGAAGGAATCGGAAGTACGAGGAGGAACCGCGAGTGATTTTTTTTTCAAAATAACTTAACTTTTTTATTTATTTTTTTACCATGGTAAAGCCCACTGAGCTACGTAGCTTTTATACTGGTAGGAACGAAGTTGTAAACTGAGTGTACCAGCCTGCAATTGATTAATGTGTCCGTCCGTCCCCTTTCAATACTTTAACGAAGTGAAATCTCGTGCTGTTGGGTGTAAAATCAGCAATAGACAGCGCAGAGACTTGATATGTCTTATTGCACCCAACATTTGGAAGTAACAATGTCATAAAATTGCGCAAAATGCCAATGTTCCTACCAGCCCACCCTGCAGGGACCTGTTTCAGAAGCGACTAGGCCGCCATAGACAGCTCTACGAATTGGCGTGTAATCAAATGGACATTTAAAGCAGCCACATCCTCTATACGCTTGTCCCTCAATGTGGAGGGATACACCGGAGGACCCAGAGAAGAATCCACGCGACCACGGGGAGAGAGAGACACACACACTCCAAATATACAGCAGCAGGCGTCAGGGTACGGATCGAACCCACGACCTCCTGTATAGCAGGCGAGGTAGTTAACATCTCATAGCCACCGCGGCACCCCAGATGAGTGAGAAAGTCAACAGCAGCATCCACGCGATGAGGAGCCCGCGCCAAATGCCCCCCCCCCCTCCTCCAAGCTCTGCGGACCTCTATTTATGAAGGTGTTATCGGACAATTAATTCGCTTTTATGCGTATGGAATGAAACCGGAGCGCCCGGAGAAATCACGTGCAGGTGAAACAGAGGGAGTTCGCCTTTTGCGATCGAGTACCGCCTTCTGTGGGCGAGCCAGGGAACGGCTCCCCCTCGATTCCCACGGGAAGGGAGTTTTCCAAAAAACCCCATCTGTGCGGTGACCCACCAACCCTCGCTGCTGCTTCCGCAGCGCTGGATTACAAACCGGCCAGCCACGTGCAGCAGCAGCGTAGCCAACCGCTGCCGCCTGGCTAATGGTTGACCTGTCGACGAGACCGGATCTCACGCACGCTCGCTCGCTCGCTCGCTCCCCTCGTGACGAGGTCGCCATCTCCACCTGGCATGCCAATGTGGAGACGGCAGTCCGGCAAGTGGATGAAACCTCCATCTGTACGGGGATTACGTGTTACCTCTGTCACCCCTTCGCACGCGTGGGTTTGTTTCTCTCAGAGTACTCCGCTTTCTTTACACGTGTATGATACACACGTATCGGGCGAGTTGGCCAAAGATTTTAATGCAGGGGTTCCTCTACTTACGATCGAGTTAGGTTCTAAAGGTCTGTTCGTAAGTCGATTAATTCCAACTTTACTCCTGTCGAATCCAAACACGTTGTACGGCATGTACACTAAACACGGGGAATGTCTTTCAAAGTTGTATAATCTCCTGCAGATGTAGATGCCACTGGTTCTTCACGTTCTGCAGATGTAGATGCCACTGGTTCTTCATGTTCTGCAGATGTAGATGCCACTGATTCTTCACGTTCTGCAGATGTAGATGCCACTGGTTCTTCATGTTCTGCAGCTGTAGATGCCACTGGTTCTTCACGTTCTGCAGATGTAGATGCCACTGGTTCCTCACGTTCTACAGATGTAGATGCCACTGGTTCTTCACGTTCTGCAGGTGTAGATGCCACTGGTTCTTCACGTTCTGCAGATGTAGATGCCACTGGTTCCTCACGTTCTACAGATGTAGATGTCACTGGTTATTCACGTTCTGCAGGTGTAGATGCCACTGGTTCTTCACGTTCTGCAGATGTAGATGCCACTGGTTCTTCACGTTCTGCAGATGTAGATGCAACTGGTTCTTCACGTTCTGCATATGTAGATGCCACTGGTTCTTCACGTTCTGCAGATGTAGATGCCACTGGTTATTCACATTCTGCAGATGTAGATGCCACTGGTTCTTCATGTTCTGCCTATGTAGATGCCACTGGTTCTTCGTGTTCTGCAGATGTAGATGCCACTGGTTCTTCACGTTCTACAGATGTAGATGCCACTGGTTCTTCACGTTCTACAGATGTAGATGCCACTGGTTCTTCACGTTCTACAGATGTAGATTCCACTGGTTCTTCACGTTCTACAGATGTAGACGCCACTGGTTCTTCATGTTCTGCAGATGTAGATACCACTGGTTCTTCACGTTCTACAGATGTAGATGCCACTGGTTCTTCACGTTCTACAGATGTAGATTCCACTGGTTCTTCACGTTCTACAGATGTAGACGCCACTGGTTCTTCATGTTCTGCAGATGTAGATACCACTGGTTCTTCACGTTCTGCAGATGTAGATGCCACTCGTTCTTCATATTCTGGATGTAGATGCCACCACCGCCATTTATTGCGCGGCCGTTGAACTTACGCCTCTCGGTCCGAACAGGCAACTGGACATACGGACAGGTTTGTTCGTATCTCTGAAAGGTTGTAAGTCGAATGTTCGTAAGTAGAGGAGTCCCTGTATAGGACAACAGAGCTTGGGCAATTGTTTGCGCAGGATCTGCCAGATAACATTACAACAGCCGCCATTCACTAGTAAGCAGCGCTTGTGCCAAGCTAGGTGTACTCCGAGGCCACGTGAAGTGTCGAAGGCTCACTAACAGGAGGTCACAGGACAAACCCAGGTCCCGTGGGTTTGACCGACTGAGATGACTGGCAGATGCTGTACATCTCACTGCGCCAATTGCTGCGTTTTAGCGGCCCGGCGCTCCGCTCGTTGTTGTGAGCGACGCTCCTCTGCCCTCCGATGTTGCCCGAGGGCGACTGCCTCCAACTGCTCAGTAGCAGCAGCGTACTTCACGAGCCTCCTCCGCAGATGTTGATTTTGACACCGCTGGTACCAGAGGGGAGAGATAAGCTCACAAACTCACACTCGCACACTCCCCTGACAGCACGTATCTGCCCGGAACGTCGCCTGATATATAATGTGTTTTTTTTTTCCTTTCAAGGCTACACACTCAGCGCTGTAATTGACGAGCGTGCTGAGTTGTTGGTGTTATGCCTCGCGTGGATTTTTCTCCGGGGCCTCCGATTTTTCCCTCCACATTCAGAATCACCGTGCGTGAAGAGTTTTTTGACGACTGCTATCAATTTCCACGTGATTATGAAGCCACTTCGTTGAGCAATAATTTATGGCCAGGTCGATCCTGAAAATAAATATATAGCTCAGGGGGCCTGACTCGATAACATAAAAAAATCGTTTAATGTAACAGCATTTGCCGAATTGCCGAGAACACCTTAATATATTGAGTACCACAGAGCTTGGAGGAGGAGGGAGGGGGGAACATTTGACACCGGCTCCTCGCCGTTTGACTGCTGCGGTGGCGAGATGTTAGCTACCTCGCCTGGTATACGTGAGGTCGTGGCATCGTTCTCGATCCTATGTGCCTGCCGCTGTGTATTTTGGGTATTTTGGAGTTGGATTTTTCTCTGGACCCTCCGGGTTTCCCCCTTCACATTTAGAATCAACGTGTGTTTGGAGTAATTGGCAGCTTTAAATTTCCACGCAATAACTCCAAATCGTTGAGCTATCATTGGTGGCCAGGTAGCTTCTGAGAAAAGACGACGATAGAGCTCAGTTGAGCTTGACCCGGTAAAATAAAAAAAAATATATAGTTTAGTTTCGAGTAACGGCATCGCCATCAAAATAATTCGCAACAAATTTGAAAGACAAGATCTGCGAAATCCTTCATCTCGACTGATTGGCTCATCGATCGATCGATCGATTGATGGGCATCCTTTATTTAACCACACGAGAGCCGATTGAAATTCATTATCTCCTCGTGAGCATCGGGGTCGCCATGGCAACGGGAGGATAGCCCGGCGTTTATTTATTTATTCATTCATCCATCCGACTTGCAGTTGGCAGGAGTTCTGGTATCGCTTGGGTTTCCGAGGGGTTTGGTGGTTGTTGTTGTTGTTGTGGTGATATTAAATACGTAAATAAGCGTCCTTTAGATTTCACGCATCAGTAACGTTAAACGGCGATTCACGCCATCGGACAAATACGGTGATCACCGCATCGCGCGGCGCTTTCAGATGCGTTGCTGCAGCCGTCTTGAACGCTCTTGCTTCCGATATCAGGAAGATACTGGAGCTGTGTGCACTTTTACATCACAAGGATTGAAAAGTAAATTCTTAAGAAACAGTTTTTTTGTGTGTTTAGTTTGTTGTCCTTCCCCCCGCACCTCCGATTAGCACGGTTAGCTACGTACGGTGCGAAAGAAGTTCAGCATGCACGCACACACACACACACGCACATTGCATTTCAAGGGGAACACGCGGATTAGAGGACGTAGGCAAAGTGGCCTTTAACCCCGAACCGTGGAGCGGTGTCTAGGGTGGGTGGATCACACAAAGATGGGTGGCGCAACTCCCCACTTCCCACGGGCGTCGATGAGGGGCCACGGCAAGGTGGTGCGTAGTTAAAGCGATGAGCTCATCTCCGTCTATTCCGCCTCCACTCCTGTTTGGTCATCGAGGAGGGTGCCGCACCCCTGTCTCGCCGGGAGAATGCGGCAACAACGAGGTGCCGACTGATCTCCATCTGCTTCCCTGCACCCGCGCGGTGCCTGTGGGTGCACGAATGCTCGCCACTCTGATTGGCTTGCAAGGCGCGTGGGAAAGCCTTCATCAAGCAGCGGATTGATTACGTGGCTCTGAACGATGGAGTGTTGGACGTAGCTCGCACTGAACGCTGCCAATGCTCTCCGACCTCGGAAAACCAAGCAGGCGCGATCGCCTTGGTCAGTACTGTGAATGGATGACGGTGGGGGGGGGGGGCGGGGGGGCTTGCCAGGTGTTGCAGGCATGGTGGGCTGCGAGTTGACCACGAGGTACGCCCACGGTGAGTGTCGCTCACCTCGTATGCAGCAGCACGGTGCTGGGTAGTCACCGGGTTTCACAGTTGTCCTCCGGCACGAAGCTAAACAACTGGGCTGTGAACGAAAACTTTCTTTTGAGTTCACCAGGCAAGACCCACTGGGCCACGTAGCTCTCTTTCAGAAGCGACCCAGCCACCGCAGAAGCTCAATGAAGCAGCGGCTCATTGTGGTGTGGGCATTTATCGCAGCCGATTACTCTGAGTGCACGTTGATTCTAAATGTGGAGGGGAAAACTGGAGGGCTCGGAGAAAAAATTCTCACGACCACGTGGGGAACGAGACACGAAAACTCACAGCAGGCGTCAGGGTCGAGATCGAACCCACGAGCTCCTGCATACCAGGCGAGGTAGTTAACATTTCATAGCCACGGCGGCGCGCCTCTTGGCCCAGTGGGGGGACCTAATCATACATTGTTTTTGAGGAGCCTCCTATCCCTCCGTGTCCCTTAATTTCATGAAATCCTATCGAGACGACTAAAGAGATTGTAGACGAGAGATGTATTTGGACATCCGAGAATTGTAGAGATGTAGTGAGAACAGAGGGGAAGACCAGATAGAGGCGAGACACCAATCGCCTTCTATTTAAAACATCCCGTGATCCATAATACAGGCTTTTTTGGGTTAGATCGCGTAAGTATAAATGTGTCGTTAAACCCGCCACCACCCGACACAGCCTATTAGTAAGGTTTGTCACGTAAACAGAACATGCCAATTCGTCACTAGTGTAGTGAGTCATTCAGGCAACAACGTCCATTCTACACTTTACGCAACACCGTTACACACGGGGCTAAATACACCTATTCTCACTCTTGTTACGCATAGGACCACAATACACCTATTTCTCTTGCATACGGGATAACTTTAATCGGATCAGAGCAGCCACGTGCTGCCTGAACCACGGTGTCGAAGACGGGGACGAAGACGTAGACGTTTTACTTGGGTCCCACTTCGCCTGCAGACAGCCCGGATCTGTGATCGGGGCTCCCCTTTTATCTCTCTCGGCGCGGCCTGGCTCCACCCTCGGCCGCGCCCAACGTCCAGAATATTCCCGACGGTTCCAGGCTCCACCGCACCTGTTCCCTCTCTGGCTCCGCCCTTAACCACGCCCCTTTCGGGAACTCTCTGGGCGTTCTCAGCTACTCCCCCGTGGCCCCTCGTTCACCCTTGGCCCACATTACTCACCCCCGGCCCATCACGTGCTCACAATGCTCCTACCGCCAGCAGCCCCCCACCAACCCACACTGTTCAATTGGCCCGCTCTTGTGACGATTCACTGTGGCGCTGGTGGAGGCTGCAACCCCCTACTCTGCCGCTAGGACTCATCAGAATGCTCTTGCTAGCACCCAGTACCATGCCCCTAGTGGCCCCCTGAATGGTACTGCATGGTGTGTTAGCCACTGCACCTGTTTCAACGTAGTGATCCATTTAACATCACCACACTAGTACAGCACACCGGTGTGTTGGAGAGAAAATCCACAACATTTACAATCTGAGGAAGGAACACTTGAATTCTACACAATTCTGGCTGCCACCTGATGAAGCTAGTTGTAATTACTGGTGAAACGTCGTACTCAGATTGTAAATGTTGTGGATTTGCTGTCCAACACACCGGTGTGCCGTACAAGTTTTGTTTACGTGACAAACCTTACTAATTGGCTATGTCGGGTGGTGGCGGGTTTATCAACACATTTTTCTATATATATACGCGATTTAACCCAAAAAGCCTATATAATGGGTGATATTGGTCGCGAAAACATACGTGTTAAACTGACGAACATCCCGTGATACGTGTTTATTTATTTATTAATATTTGAATTCCTAATCAAGCATTCGAAAACCCACCCATATTAGCATGGCTGGCTTCGGATCTCACTCCCTGGCCGCCGATGTAACAGCCGCCACGGCCAGGAATCCAACTCGGCTCGCCCGGCGTTCATGGCCACCCAAGCAGCCACACTGCGTCCTAACGCGAACCTACCCACCACAGACTCTCCTCTCGAGCTACTAGCAGCGGGGGGTGTGAAGGCAGTGGGGGGGGGCTAAGTCGCTGGCCTTTGTCCGGCCCCCGAGTTTTGCTCGCTCGTAGAGCCCCCTTAGCTCCGCCGTTGTCGCCGCTGTCACCGGTGCAACCGCCCCCGGCTCACGCCGCTCAAGGCTTGCGCGCCGCGAGGGCCGACGGCTCGAGGATCGATAACGAATGAGCGGTAAAAAAAACATCAACAAGGGTTCGCGTCACCATCATTGCACAGAGCCCCCCCTCAACCCACCCCCCAACCCCCACTCTCCCTTCTTTTTTCTCACGCTCACAGCAGAAGCGGCGGTCCCTGTAGCAGCATTGGCAATGCACGGTTGATACATCAATATGTTGCTGTGGTTGTTGTTGTTGTTATTTGGGAAGGCGGGGGGGGGTGTGTGTGGGGTGGGGGAGTTATTTCAGGCAGTGACCTCTCTACGCTTTCAAGGGGGATATGTCAAGGAAGGTGTGTGGAGTGGTGCGTGCGTGTGTGTTGGCCGGGCGTATGGAGGAGGCTCGTGAAGGACGCTACTGGGCAGTTGGAGGCAGTCGCCCTCCAGCAACAACGGAGGGCGGAGGAGCGACGCTCACAACAACGAGCGGAGCGCCGGGCGGATAAAATAAAGCAAGGTGGCACAGTAGGGGGTACAGCTGGTGCATCTACCCGTCATCTCAGTCAGCTAACCCATTGCACCTGGGTCTGTCCCGAGACCTCCTGTCAGCGAGCCTTCGACACTTCACGTGCCGTCAAAGTGCACCTGGCCTGGCACAGGCGCCGTGGTGACGTCACCGCCACTTAGTGGTGAGTTGCGCGGCTATTGGTATTGGTTGGCCGGGCGTGGTTCTGGCGACCCACCCCGTCGTGTGCCACAGTGCCGGCCTTCATAGGCGCTCGCTAACAGCACTTGCCCCAACAGTCTGTGAAGGCTACACGGGGGGATCTTTGTCTTTGTCTTGGGGGGAGCGTTGGAGCAGCGGTCAGCAACGACACGAAGTTCCATTTTCGCTCACGGCCCAACACCGGTGACGATTTGTCTAAAAGCAGTCCTCGGCCTCTCCTCTAGGTCAGCTCAGCCTCAAATCAGTAGCCGGTGCGGTTGGGTCAACATCGCCACTGGGGGGAGACGAAGGCGGTCCGGGCGTGGTGCTGACCACTCCCCACCCGCTTTGCGTGCCGTGGCGACTTTCGATCGGTCCCACGCTCGCTAACAGCACTGTGCCCTAACAGGCCCGTGGAGGCTACACGGGGGGGACCTTTGTCCGTGAGCTCAGCTGCTTGACCAGACACTGTTGCTGTGTTCCACCCTTCCCGGACTGTTCCCCAGGATTGTTGAGCGAGGCATCTCCCGTCCCGGGGAGACGTGTCGTTTTGTGTCTGTGGCAGTAGGATTCCGGTTCTGCAATAACAATTATGCTGATGATTGATGATGATGACATGCCACTCACTGTTGGGTAGGCATAGTCTTGCTCGGCAGATGCAACTCTCTCGATGAGATCATGGGGTGGTGGATTGGGGGGTACTTCTTCACAACCGACCAATGCGCTAGTCAGGAGAAGCAAACCACGTGGATCATCTCCCGAGTTGCTCTGCAACACCACCATCGCAACGCGCTCCTTAGAGGTGGCAATTCAGAAGCTGTGGCCTGTGCAGACTATTGGAGAAAGACCCGCGTTGAGATTTGGGACAGGAGACACCACGATGACGACGAAGACGTCGTAAGCAGCTCAGTGAGACCACTCACACTCTCAACCCCGTGATTCGCTGGCGTGCCGCCGTGTCTCTGAAACCAGTACAGACGAAACTCTCATCAGTTGCCGCTCAGTGGCCGATCCAGCCAATCCTCTACACTCATCCTCCCCTATCGGTCTCTCAACAAGACGCAGCCATCAGTGTGTGTCGGCGGGGAGCGGTGGGGCAGCGGTTAGCGCGCTGCACTACGTAACCCGGCAGTGACGCCAAGTTCGTATCTCGCTCGCGGCACCAAACACCGGCGACGATGATCCGAGCCAGTCCCTCGGCCTCCTCCCCCCCCACCCCACCGAGGTCGACTCGGAGGCCCCTCTGAAGCTCCCTCGAGCGCACGGCAGGTGCTCGGTGTCGCTTCGGTGTCACTTCGGTTTCCTTTAATGTGTCGGAGCGCCGCCAGGATCGAGGCCCGCATGAGAGCGGCGAGTGGCGAGCGCCGTGGAGCAGACACGGGGGGGGGGGGCGTGTGTGGGGGAGGGGGGATTTGAGAATCGCCGCCTGATGATCAACGCGACCGCATGCAGCTGCAGGGCAATCACGTGGCGGTCGCCGCCTCTCGTCGCTCTCGTGAGGCGTTCACAACACTCGGGTTTGCGCGGTCAATATTACGATCCGCAATCGATGGTTGGAGGCTGGGCGGGCCCACGTAACAACGACTCGGCAGCACTTTTCTCTCCTGTAATGCCGCCGACACTCGATCTCCTTAAGTGCCACCACCGCCCGAGCCTCATGCGAAGTCGCTCATTTATTACAAAGTGCCCGCAATCCGCCGCGTGACGTGTAACTCGGCGCAGTTTCAAGCGGCGTGCGCTTCACGTGGATGCGAGAGAAGTGGCTCGCAAACTTTCCGGCGGGTGAAGGTGATACGTGAATTCATTGGCACCGCCGTTGGCGCGCCTGACAATTGCATTTGATTGCGTCCGGTGACGGAGGGTCTCGTGACACAAATATGTCCAGGTTATTACATGGCCTTGGTCAATTATTATTGTGGGATATGTTTCTGCGTGTCTGTGTGAGCCTGTTGTTCGCTGGGTGAGTCTATGGGTCTCTTTGTAAGTCAATCGGTGTCTGGGTGGGCCTATAGGTCTCTGCGTGGGTCAATGGGTTTCTGTGCGAGCCAATGGGTCTCTGTGTGAGTCGATGGGTCTTTGTGTGAGTCGATGGGTCTCTGTGTGAGTCGATGGGTCTCTTTGTGAGTAAATGGGTCTTTGTGTGAGTCGATGGGTCTCTGTGTGTGTCAATGGGTCTCTTTGTGCGAGTCGGTTGGTCTCTGTGTGAGTCAATCGCTCTCTGTGCGAGCCAATGGGTCTCTGTGTGAGTCGATGGGACTCTGTGTGAGTCTATGGGTCTCTGTGTGTGTCAATTAGTCTCTGTGTGTGTCAATGTGTCTCTTTGTGCGAGTCGGTTGGTCTTTGTGCCAGTCAATGGGTCTCTGCTTGAGTCGATGGGTCTCTGTGCGCGTCAGTGGGTCTCTGTGCGAGTCAATGGGTCTTTGTGTGAGTCCATGGGTCTTTGTGTGAGTTGATGGGTCTCTGTGTGTGTCAATGGGTCTCTTTGTGCGAGCCGTTTGGTCGTTGTGTGCGTCAATGGGTCTCTGCTTGAGTCAGTTGCTCTCTGTGCGAGCCAATGGGTCTCTGTGTGAGTCGATGGGTCTCTGTTTGAGTCGATGGGTCTCTGTGTGAGTCAGTGGGTCTCTGCGCGCTCGAGCTCCGATGATTCAGCCACTGCCAGCACATCGCAGCTTCTCAATGAATTCGCTCGCACGACGCGTTATCACCCGAGGGCCGGCGAACAAAACAAAAATTGGAAGCAGATGCTTATTTCATGATTTACTTTTGACCTCGGGATGGCTCGGATTGTAACATCCCGTGGGGGAGAAACCGCAGGCGTGGCAGAAGCTCCTCCATTCTGACCAATCCATTCATCCAGCAGCGAATCCACGATAGTTGTGACGACGGCGACGACAACGACGACGAGGATGATGATGATGATGAAAACAACTCACCGATAGCTCACTCTCTTTCTATCGCCTCTCTCGAGCCTGGCTTACATGATAAAAAAAGTGGGGGGGGGGAGCGTGGAAAGAGACGCGAAATTGAGATGTAGTAGTCTGCGTATCGAAGAGAGCTGCTTCGGAGGGAATGAGCTTTTAAGCAAAGCATCGGAGCGCGGCCCTCGCTGGCAGATTCGCGCGTGCGTTACGTTTCGTGTTTGACGACATCCCCTCCCCCCAACCCCAGCACACCCAGGGGGTCTGGCGATTGCTGATGCGCACTTCATCATGCGTCAGGCAAATTCACACGGCAGCTCTCATTCAATATGTCACCGGGTGGGGTGGGGGTGGAGGCTTGGGGGGTGGGGGGCACCTCTTGTGTTAGGCGTGTGGTGGCAGCGGTGGCTACGCACGTGACCTGTCTGTGATGCAGCCTTAGCAGAGGAGGATGAGCCGACGTGCTACAGGAAGGCCGTGCGGCAACAGTGTGGACTCAGCAATAGTGTGGACTCAGCAATAGTGTGGACTCAGCAACAATGTGTACTCAGTAACAGTGTGGACTCAGCAATAGTGTGGACTCAGCAACAATGTGTACTCAGCAATAGTGTGGACTCAGCAATAGTGTGGACTCAGTAACAATGTGGACTCAGCAACAATGTGGACTCAGCAACAATGTGGACTCAGCAACAATGTGGACTCAGCAATAGTGTGGACTCAGCAACAATGTGGACTCAGCAACAATGTGGACTCAGCAACAATGTGGACTCAGCAACAGTGTGGACTCAGCAACAGTGTGGACTCAGTAACAATGTGGACTCAGCAACAATGTGGACTCAGCAACAGTGTGGACTCAGCAACAGTGTGGACTCAGTAACAATGTGGACTCAGCAACAATGTGGACTCAACAACAATGTGGACTCAGAAATAGTGTGGACTCAGCAACAATGTGGACTCAGCAATAGTGTGGACTCAGCAACAATGTGGACTCAGCAATAGTGTGGACTCAGCAACAATGTAGACTCAGCAACAATGTGGACTCAGTAACAATGTGGACTCAGCAACAATGTGGACTCAGCAACAATGTGGACTCAGCAACAGTGTGGACTCAGCAACAGTGTGGACTCAGTAACAGTGTGGACTCAGCAACAGTGTGGACTCAGTAACAATGTGGACTCAGCAACAATGTGGACTCAACAACAATGTGGACTCAGAAATAGTGTGGACTCAGCAACAATGTGGACTCAGCAACAGTGTGGACTCAGCAACAGTGTGGACTCAGAAATAGTGTGGACTCAGCAACAATGTCGACTCAGCATCAGTGTGGACTCAGTAACAATGTGGACTCAGCAACAATGTGGACTCAGAAATAGTGTGGACTCAGCAACAATGTGGACTCAGCAACAATGTGGACTCAGCAACAGTGTGGACTCAGTAACAATGTGGACTCAGCAATAGTGTGGACTCAGCAAGAGTGTGGACTCAGCAACAATGTGGACTCAGCAACAATGTGGACTCAGCAATAGTGTGGACTCAGCAACAATGTGGACTCAGCAATAGTGTGGACTCAGCAACAATGTGGACTCAGCAACAATGTGGACTCAGCAACAATGTGGACTCAACAACAATGTGGACTCAGCAACAATGTGGACTCAGCAACAGTGTGGACTCAGCAACAGTGTGGACTCAGCAACAATGTGGACTCAGCAACAATGTGGACTCAGCAACAATGTGGACTCAGCAATAGTGTGGACTCAGCAACAATGTGGACTCAGCAATAGTGTGGACTCAGCAACAATGTGGACTCAGCAACAATGTGGACTCAGCAATAGTGTGGACTCAGTAACAGTGTGGACTCAGCAATAGTGTGGACTCAGCTACAATGTGGACTCAGCTACAATGTGGACTTAGCAACAGTATGGACTCAGCAATAGTGTGGACTCAGCAACAATGTGGACTCAGCAACAATGTGGACTCAGCAACAGTGTGGACTCAGCCATAGTGTGGACTCAGCAACAGTGTGGACTCAGCAACAATGTGGACTCAGCAACAATGTGGACTCAGCAATAGTGTGGACTCAGCAACAATGTGGACTCAACAACAGTGTGGACTCAGCAACAATGTGGACTCAGCAACAATGTGGACTCAGCAATAGTGTGGACTCAGCAACAATGTGGACTCAGCAATAGTGTGGACTCAGCAACAGTGTGGACTCAGCAACAATGTGGACTCAGCAACAGTGTGGACTCAGCAACAATGTGGACTCAGCAATAGTGTGGACTCAGTAACAGTGTGGACTCAGCAATAGTGTGGACTCAGCTACAATGTGGACTCAGCAACAATGTGGACTCAGCAACAATGTGGACTCAGCAACAATGTGGACTCAGCAACAGTGTGGACTCAGCAATAGTGTGGACTCAGCAACAATGTGGACTCAGCAATAGTGTGGACTCAGCAACAGTGTGGACTCAGTAACAGTGTGGACTCAGCAACAGCATGGACTCAGCAACAATGTGGACTCAGCAACAATGTGGACTCAGCAACAATGTGGACTCAGCAACAGTGTGGACTCAGCAATAGTGTGGACTCAGCAACAGTGTGGACTCAGCAATAGTGTGGACTCAGCAACAGTGTGGACTCAGCAATAGTGTGGACTCAGCAATAGTGTGGACTCAGCAACAGTGTGGACTCAGCAATAGTGTGGACTCAGCAACAGTGTGGACTCAGTAACAGTGTGGACTCAGCAACAGTGTGGACTCAGCAATAGTGTGGACTCAGCAACAGTGTGGACTCAGCAATAGTGTGGACTCAGCAACAATGTGGACTCAGCAACAATGTGGACTCAGCAACAATGTGGACTCAGCAATAGTGTGGACTCAGCAATAGTGTGGACTCAGCAACAGTGTGGACTCAGCAATAGTGTGGACTCAGCAACAGTGTGGACTCAGCAATAGTGTGGACTCAGCAATAGTGTGGACTCAGCAACAGTGTGGACTCAGCAATAGTGTGGACTCAGCAACAGTGTGGACTCAGTAACAGTGTGGACTCAGCAACAGTGTGGACTCAGCAATAGTGTGGACTCAGCAACAATGTGGACTCAGCAACAATGTGGACTCAGCAACAATGTGGACTCAGCAATAGTGTGGACTCAGCAATAGTGTGGACTCAGCAACAGTATGGACTCCTAAACAACAATGTGGACTCAGCAACAATGTGGACTCAGCAACAATGTGGACTCAGCAATAGTGTGGACTCAGCAACAGTATGGACTCCTAAACAACAATGTGGACTCAGCAACAATGTGGACTCAGCAACAATGTGGACTCAGCAATAGTGTGGACTCAGCAATAGTGTGGACTCAGCAACAGTGTGGACTCAGTAACAGTGTGGACTCAGCAACAGTGTGGACTCAGCATCAGTGTGGACTCAGCAATAGTGTGGACTCAGCAACAGTGTGGACTCAGCAATAGTGTGGACTCAGCAACAATGTGGACTCAGCAACAATGTGGACTCAGCAATAGTGTGGACTCAGCAACAGTGTGGACTCAGCAATAGTGTGGACTCAGCAACAGTGTGGACTCAGCAATAGTGTGGACTCAGCAATAGTGTGGACTCAGCAACAGTGTGGACTCAGCAATAGTGTGGACTCAGCAACAGTGTGGACTCAGTAACAGTGTGGACTCAGCAACAGTGTGGACTCAGCAATAGTGTGGACTCAGCAACAATGTGGACTCAGCAACAATGTGGACTCAGCAACAATGTGGACTCAGCAATAGTGTGGACTCAGCAATAGTGTGGACTCAGCAACAGTATGGACTCCTAAACAACAATGTGGACTCAGCAACAATGTGGACTCAGCAACAATGTGGACTCAGCAATAGTGTGGACTCAGCAACAGTATGGACTCCTAAACAACAATGTGGACTCAGCAACAATGTGGACTCAGCAACAATGTGGACTCAGCAACAATGTGGACTCAGCAATAGTGTGGACTCAGCAATAGTGTGGACTCAGCAACAATGTGGACTCAGCAATAGTGTGGACTCAGCAACAATGTTGACTCAGCAATAGTGTGGACTCAGCAACAGTGTGGACTCAGCAACAATGTGGACTCAGCAACAATGCGGACTCAGCAACAATGTGGACTCAGCAACAATGTGGACTCAGCAACAGTGTGGACTCAGCAACAATGTGGACTCAGCAACAGTGTGGACTCAGCAATAGTGTGGACTCAGCAACAATGTGGACTCCTAAGCAACAATGTGGACTGAGCAACAATGTTGACACAGCAACAATGTGGACTCAGCAACAATGTGGACTCAGCAACAATGTGGACTCAGCAACAGTGTGGACTCAGCAATAGTGTGGCCTCCACCTGCTCCCCACACACCCACCACCCCCTCGCTCGCTCGCACGCATGGAGTTTTGTTCTCAGATACTCCGGTTTTCTCCCACATGTGATAACCCAACACTCGTCGCTAAATTGGTTGAAAACATCTTAAAATAAACAACGAGAAAAATTCCGTCAATGTCGTAGCAGCAGGACCCTCCTGAGAAAGAGCCCCACAGCTCAGTGTGGCTCTCCGGGACAAATGAATAATTATTATTCTTTCCACTGTTGGTTACGTACGGTGCAGATGTTCAACATACCACTCATACATGGGAGCTATCGCCCGCGGCCGTGCCTTGGATTTTCCCTGCGTCACACCCGGTTTTCACCTTGGGATTTGAGCCGTGGCTTTGACTTCACGCTGTGAACTTTGACTTCACGGACCACGACCCCCCAAGTCCGCTCTGACCTTTCACTTCACGAACCACGACCCTAACCCGCTCTGACCTTTGACTTAATGAACCACGACCCTAACCCGCTCTGACCTTTGACTTCACGAACCACGACCCTAACCCGCTCTGACCTTTGACTTGACAAACCACGACCCTAACCCGCTCTGACCTTTGACTTCACGAACCACGACCCTAACCCGCTCTGACCTTTGACTTCACAAACCACGACCCTAACCCACTCTGACCTTTGACTTCCAGAACCACGACCCTAACCCGCTCTGACCTTTGACTTCACGAATCACGACCCTAACCCGCTCTGACCTTTGACTTCACGAACCACGACCCTAACCCGCTCTGACCTTTGACTTCACGAACCACGACCCTAACCCGCTATGATCTTTGATTTCACGAACCACGACCCTAACCCGCTCTGATCTTTGACTTCACGAACCACGACCCTAACCCGCTCTGACCTTTGACTTCACGAACCACGACCCTAACCCGCTCTGACCTTTGACTTCACGAACTACGACCCTAACCCGCTCTGACCTTTGACTTCACGAACCACGACCCTAACCCGCTCTGACCTTTGACTTCACGAACCACGACCCTAACCCGCTCTGATCTTTGACTTCACGAACCACGACCCCCCCTCCCCCCCCCCCCCCCCCCACCGAGTCCACTCTGATCTAAACTAAAATCAAATTATTTTCATTTCACCAGGTAAGGGCCACTGAGCTGCTACGTAGCTCTTCTTCAGAAGCGGCCTGGCCGCAAATGCTCGCTCGTTATCGTTTTGTGGAAATCTAACGCAAGACAAATACTCCAAATGCACTTTTCTAAACGTGAAGGGGGAAAACCGGACGACCCAGAGAAAAATTCACACGACCACAGTGCGAGAAAACAGGAACACTTCAAATATACAGGAGGCGTCAGGGTCGGGATAAAACCCACGACCTCCTGTATATCATGCGAGGTAGTTAACATCTCACCACCATGCACACTCCAAATATACAGGAGGCGTCAGGGTCTGGAAAAAAACCCACGACCTCCTGTATACCAGGCGAGGTAGTTAACATCTCATAGCCACCATGCACACTCCAAATATATAGGAGGCGTCAGGGTGGGGATAAAACCCACGACCTCCTGTATACCAGGTGAGGTAGTTAACATCTCGCTACCATGCACACTCCAAATATACAGCAGGCGTCAGGGTGGGGATAAAACTCACGACCTCCTGTATACCAGGCGAGGTAGTTAACATCTCATAGCCACCGCGGCGCACCCCAATCTTTGACTTTACGAAACAAGGGCCCAGAATGCCTCCCGTCATTCGTCGTCCGCTGCCCGTTGTTTATCCCCGACCGGGGCAGGCCTTGTCTGGAAGGGCGAGACGAGGAATCGTCTCGCGGCGTTCGTTCGATCACCTTCCCAGGCTAGGACTCGTTCACGTCACCGCATCGTGGGTTTGTCAAATCTTGGACCACATTTTTGTTCCGCTTAAAATGCTCATGACAATAATGTGAAACCGTGGTTAAGCCAATTGACGGACTGCACACACCAATTTAAATGTAATTACAAATCTCGAATAAATGTAACCAATTTGTATTTTTTTTTATTACATACCAGATCCTTCCACCCCCGCCATGGGGAACAGCCAACGGAAGCAGATATCGTAGAACTACTGCTGAGATCCCTACTTCTCCATGTGACCACACACACACACAGTAGAAGGCAGCGCTTCCCACTCACTCTGCCATATGAGAATAATGTTTGTCGCAAGACTATAAAACCGATATTTTAAATCTCGGATTTTGTTCATCACCTCTGTACACTTGAGAACCCGGTTCAATCCCAACTCAGTCTATGTGAGTCTATGCGTTTCTCTGTGAATCTATGTGTCTCTGTATGAATATATGGTCATCTATGTGAGTCAATGGTAACTGGGTTGAGACCATCAACTCACTACAAATGAGAACCAGGTTTAATCACGACTGAATCTATGAGAGTCTATGGATGTCTTACAAGATTGCATGGGTCTGTGTGAGTATGTGGGTCTTTATCTGAGTCTATTGGTCTGTCTGTATGTGTGTATATGGTCTCTGCGTGAGTGTCTTGGTCTCTATGTGATTCTATTAGCCTCTATGTGAGTCTATTGGTCTCTGTGTGTGTTTTTGTGTGTCTATGTGAGTCCATTGGCCTCTATGTTAGTTTATTGGCATCTATGTGAATATATTGGTCACTGTGTGTGTCTATGGGTCTCTATGTGAATCTTTTGGTCTCTCTGCGAGTCTATGGGTCTCTGCGTGAGTCTATTGACCTCTATGTGAGTCTATTGACCTCTATGTGAGTCTACTGACCTCTATGTGAGTCTATTGGCCTCTCTGTGAGTCTATGGGTGCCTGCGTGAATCTACCTTTATGTGAGTCTATTGACCTCTATGTGAGTCTATTGACCTCTACGTGAGTCTATTGGTCTTCATGCGAGTCACTGATGACCAGGCTGTGACCATCAATTCACTTAATGGACATCTGTGTGAAAAAAGAGCTAAGTATAGCTCATCGGATTCCTCCGTTACAGCTAAATATCCAGATTCTGAACCTGAACTTGGATTCGAACCCCTAAACCCCAGGCTCTCAGCGGTGCTGTCTCGGGTAGCTCTTGCCCTCTGAGCCACGCGGGCCTCCTCTAGCAGTCGGGCTCTGCTAATGTGATGTATAACTGCAACGGCGGAGAGAGTGCAAACGGTGTCCGTTGATTAGACGTGTAACCACGTATTGATTTACCGATTAAAATTGATTCCTGCGTTCATGATGCAAGCGTAGGAATTGTGCCACGTTACAAGAACCACGGCGCACACACAGAGTGCGCGTGCGTGTGTTTTATTATCCATAGTAATTCAATACGTGCGGCGCCGTTTGTTGATCCGCTGCTGGATGAAAGCCACAGAAAGGGCATACACTGCCGGTCGTGCGGGCGGGGGGGGGGGTGTTTGGTGATACATCGCCGCACTGTTCAGTGCAGGGGCAGGTTGGTGAACGGGGTGGGTCAGTGGGTGGGTCTGTGGGTGGGTGGGTCGGTGGGTGGGCTGGTGGATGGGTGGGTGGGTGGATCAGTGGGTGGATCGGTGGATCGGTGGGTGGGTTTGTGGATGGGTGGGTGGTTGGGTCGGTGGGTGGGTGGATCGGTGGGTGGATCGGTGGATTGGTGGGTGGGCGGGTCGCTGAGTGGGTGGATCGGTGGATGGATGGGTGGATTGGTGGGTCGGTGGGTGGGTAGATCAGTGTATGGGTGGGTGGATCGGTGGATTGATGGGTGGATGGGTGGATCGGTGGGTGGATCAGTGAGTGGATGGGTCGGTGGGTGGTGCAGATCTCACTCGCCACTTGATGGTAGACGCTGTGACCAGGAATCGAACTCAAGGTGGATTGCTGGGCTCAAAGCACACAGACAACCACGCGATAGCCCAAGGCCCCTTTACACCCCAGAATCTGCAAGAGGAAGATCTGGAAAACTTACCAAGAGGGGGGACGGGTCCTGAATAATCATGCCTTAAAAATAGAGATGGCCCCATTATTAATGATAAAACTTTCAATGCAATATCGCTGTTAAATATCAATTTAAAAAAAAAAAACACTATTTGGCGGAGGGTTTTTCAAAGTGGTCACCTCTAACCCCCACGCCTCGTGTGCTTTGCTCACAGGCCAGGTGCCGAGTCACCATGTGCCGTACAGGAGACAGCTGCCACTGGGGGTGCCCCAGGCTAGACCACACAGCAGCGATCATCGCCCCCTTACTGGCAGACTAACAGCGCCACTATTCGTTCAAGACATTTTGGCGTGGATAGCCAGAAAGCTCACCACACGCTTACCTTTATAATCCCCCCCACCACCCACCACACCGTACCTACCCCCCCCCCACCTCTCTCTCTCTCTGAGTAATTGACCGCCCTAACGAGCTCGTGACGTCGCTGCCGTTGCAGATCATTGCCTTCGACGAGCTCAAGAAAGATCTCCGCGCGTCCACGGATCCGGAGAGCAACCCCAATCAGGTGAGAGGGCCAAGGTTCGTGGCGCCTTCCACACGCGCCCGCGGGCGTCGTTGCTTCCGAGTGGACTGCCTTCTCGCGTCGGTGACGACGACGGCGTTCGTGCGGTGATCCACCAACCCTCGCTGCTGCCTCCGGAGCGCCGGCTCGCTTCAGGCCACGTGCAGCTGCGTAGCCACCGCTGCGGTCTGAGCCCGGTCACCGCACGGCACGCAACGGCAAAAAAATAACATGCGCCCGTCATGCTAAATTTGGCGATAATTCCAGCTCTGACAATTCTAACTGTGTAACGTTGCGTGTGCGAGACGGTCGATAAGGGTGCACAAATGGTGGCAGCTTGGGGGATAGTGCCTCATCCAGCAGTGGAGAAACCACGGCCGATGACGACGATTACGACGGTGACTGTTGCTGAAATTTTGGGAGACGAAATGTGTCCTTCATTTACACCCATTCCTCCTCCACCCCGTTCCGTGCGCTGTGCCTCTCCTCTCTCTGTAATCTCGCGGGGGTGGTGGGTGGGTGGGGTTGGGGTGGGGGGTGAATGAGCCATCGTCGACGCCGTCCCCGTTACCCTTTAGCTTCGTCCCCGTAGATTTAAGCCCCTGCTGGGAGATTACCGGCGGCAGCGGCGGCGGCCGTGGTGGTGGCGGTGCAGATCGCGCGCACTCATTCCGGCGGAGAGATAAGTTTCAAATTTTTCCGCCACGCCAAGTTGTCCCCGGTAGCAAGGGCAATGAAGGGGGAGGTGGTGGTGGTGGTTGGAGGGTTCTAAAATTCAACACGGCTGGCTGCGCTGAAGGCAAAGGCGGCATCCCTGCAATTGCCAGCCCACCCCTCCCGCCCCCCCCCCATTCGCGTAACTGCTGGTGGGGGAAAAAAAGCCCTTTTGTGGGCTCCCAGTTCACCGTTTGTCCCTGCAGGGTTCGTGTATGGGAACAAAACCGCTCTCCCTCATTCGCCTGCTCACCCGTGTCTGGCAATGAACGCAGGCGAGGCAATGTGTGGGACGCCGCTGCCTTCGCTATCCGCGTGCATCACCACCCCTACCCCCCACTCCTCCCCCCCCCCCCCCCGGTGCCAACCTAGACAACGAATTCCTTTTCGCTACCAGCCTGAAGCCACTCTCTCTCCTCTCTCCTATCTCTCTCCCTCCTAGTTTCGCTGTGTCTCCTCTCTCTCCTCTCCCCAAGTGCCACGCTCTCGCCAAATCCACGCACGCAAGGTTGGATGAATCCTCTCAACCAGACCATCTCAGCCAGGCCTCTTAACCAGACCTCTTAGCCAGGCCTCTCAGCCAGACCTCTTAGCCAGACCTCTTAACCAGACCTTTTAGCCAGACCTCTTAGCCAGGCCTCTGAGCCAGACCTCTTAGCCAGACCTCTTAGCCAGGCCTCTCAGCCAGACCTCTTAGCCAGACCTCTTAACCAGACCTTTTAGCCAGACCTCTTAGCCAGACCTCTTAGCCAGACCTCTTAGCCAGACCTCTTAGCCAGACCACTTAACCAGACCTCTTAGCCAGGCCTTTTAGCCAGACCTCTTAGCCAGACCTCTTAGCCAGACCTCTTAGCCAGACCTCTTAGCCAGACCTCTTAACCAGACCTCTTAACCAGACCTCTTAGCCAGGCCCACAGAAATTGCGTGCCGTGTTGGATGGTGGGGAGTGGAGGGAGCACGTAAATAATGGATGTGTCGTTCAATCAACCACCACCCAACACAACCAATTAGGTAAGGTTTGTCACGTAAACAACACATGCCAATTCGTTACTAGTTCAACAAACACTGGTTGTGTGTTGGAGAGTAAACCCCACCCACAACATTTACAATTCTAGTAAAGAGACTCCTCTGCTTATGAACGAGTTAGGTTCCAGAGGTCTGTTCCGAAGTAGATTTGTTCGTAAGTCCAACTTTACTCCTATCGATTGCAAACATGTTGTACATCACGTACACTATACATGGGGAGTAACTTTAAAAGTTGTACAATCTCCTGTAGATGTTGATGCCAGTGGTTCTTCACGTTCTGTAGATGTAGATGCCACTGGTTCTTCACGTTCTGCAGATGTAGATGCCACTGGTTCTTCACGTTGTGTAGATGTAGATGCCGCTGATTCTTCATGTTTTGCAGATGTAGATGCCACTGGTTCTTCACCTTCTGCAGATGTAAATGCCACTGGTTCTTCACGTTCTACAGATGTAGACACCACTGGTTCTTCATGTTCTGCAGATGTAGATCCCACTGGTCCTTCACGTTCTACAGATGTAGATGCCACTGGTCCTTCATGTTCTGCAGCTGTATATGCCACTGGTTCTTCACGTTCTACAGATGTAGATGCCACTGATTCTTAATGTTCTGCAGATGTAGATGCCACTGGTTCTTCATGTTCTGCAGATGTAGATGCCACTGGTTCTTCACGTTCTGCAGATGTAGATGCCACTGGTTCTTCATGTTCTGCAGATGTAGACGCCACTGGTTCTTCACGTTCTGTAGATGTAGATGCCACTGGTTCTTCACGTTCTGCAGATGTAGACGCCACTGGTTCTTCATGTTCTGCAGATGTAGATGCCACCACCGCCATTTATTGCGTGGCCGTTCGTATCTCTGAAAGATCGTGAGTCGAATGTTCGTGAGTAGAGGAGTCCCTGTACAGCGCGACCTTTTGCCGGTAATTACAACAGCCAGCCTCATCAGGCGACATCCAGAGTTGTTTTGGTTGTTTGTTTTGTGTGCGTGAAGATTCACATGATGCTCGGGGCGATCAGAGACGTTAGGCTATCGCAACGGGATCCACCGACTCTCTGAGTTGGCCCGTCGGCAAAACAATCTGTGCCTCTCCTCGATCAACTCAGCCTTAAATGGGTATCCTGCCTGGTGGCCGTGTGTGTAAGGAGGTGGGGGGGGGGGGGGGTTAGTGCGCTATGCAACGAACCCGGCGACCCGAGATCGATTCCCTCTCAACGCCAACATCAGTGGCGATCATCTCGCCACCTGTCCTTGGCTTCCCTAGGTCGACTCAGCCTTACTTGAGTTACCTGCTTTCCAGTATGTGAGCACCAGCCCCCTGTGGAGGCAAAGTCGGCCATAGCATGGTTCCTGGCCTTAATAGGTGTACCGTGTTGACCTTGATGGGTGCTCGCGAAAAGCGCCTGCCCTGACAGTCTGGTAAGGCTATGACGGTGGATTGGGTGTATGTGTGTTGAACGAACGTGTGTGTAATTTCACATTTGTACCGATTCGATAATAACGGCTGTTGTAGGGGGCCCTTAATGAGATTGCGCGTCAGTCTGAAGCTCTAATTGGGGCCAGAATTGAGTTAATGACTTGTGGAAGATATTTTTTTTTACACTCATTAATAATGCATCTCATTGATCTTAACTGAACCCCCACCTCACACCACCCACCACTGCATCTGGCAACGTGTGAGCTCAGCAAAGGATCCTAATGTGATAAACACAGAGAGTGATGTGGGAACAAAGCGCGTGTCGAGAAGTAACAACCCACACTCTGGCCTTAACGCAAAGCACAAAGGTCCACGCGGAGACAAAGGTTCCCCCGAAAAGCCTTAACATGCTCTTGTGGCAAGTGCTGTCAGTGAGCACCAATGAAGGCCAGAATGACGTAACGAGAGGGGCGTGGCGTGGCCAAGCACCACGTGCAAGCCCGCTTTAGTCTCCCTACTTGGAGATGTTTAAACACCGCGCCAGGCTGAGTTGAGGCTGAGTCGACCTAGCGGACGCTAGGTCGTGAGCGAGAATCGAACTCGGGTCCCCGGGTTCGTAGCATAGCGGGCTAACCGCTACACTACCGCTCTACCCCTTGGCACGAATCACAAATACAGTGACAAAGATCCCCCGCATAGCCTTAACAGACTGTTGGGGCAAGTGGTGTTAGCGAGCACCTATGAAGGCCAGCACGTCACATGAGGAGGAAGGTGGCCAGCACATGCGCTCGACCGCGCGAAGCAGACGCGCACACACGCACGCCACACAAGGTGCCCCCACTAATCACAGCTGCTTGAGCAACAGGCCCAAAGTAACGTCCAGCGGTCAGCAACAAACAGCACTATTGTAAATGTTGTGGATTTACTCTCCAACACACCGGTGCGCTATAATAGTGTAGTGCAGTAGCGCCACGCGGAGATGAGGAATTCTATAAGGGCTGCTGTCGTTTATTAAAACGCTGTTGCACTCGACATCCTACACTCACACCAGTGTAGGTGCACTCTATCTGGGTCCTTTACCCCGGACACTGAATACTATTTGGGTCCTAACCTCGGTTACCCTATTGCCTCTCCCACTCGTCTGCCCGGAACGGGGGTTCAGCCAACACCGCTCAGCGACGAGGAGAGAGACAGAACCTCTTCCAGCCGATCCTTACCCTGGTTCCCTACTGCGATCCCGCCTCCGTCACGGGGAACCCCCTTAAGAACCCTTTGGGCGGCTCCTCCCCCCAGCTCGGCTCCGCCCATGTTCCCGAAGGTGCTCTCCAAAGCCCGTTACATCCCCCGTGACGTCACGTCAAGGCTGTAATTACAATATATATTGGGGGGGACACAAACCCCCCAATATTCAAATATGCTCAAAATGTCCCCCCCCCCCCCCCCCACAAATATATTGCTATAAAATAGATTTCTGTTTATATGATTATGGTTATTGTTGTACTTTATAAATTCCTAATCTCTGCCATTACATACAATGAAACATGAAAAGATAAAACAAATTAAATGAACCAGAGCAATGTAATACAATGCATTATTAGACATTATTGTAAAAAATACGTAAAAAGTCAATCCTAAGTGCTTGTGAATTTTTTTAATATTTTAGGCAGGAAATTAGTTTTCAAATTTATTTATTTTTTCTGGGAGGAGACCCCCAGACCCCCTGGAAGAGATTTGGTCCCCCCCAATGTTACCTCCATGGCTACGGCTTTGCGCTACGTCATTCTTGACTGTCAACCCGCTGGCACCTCCCTCTCCTCGCCCCTTCATTGGTTACTCACAATACTCCCCAAAACTAGTAGCGGATTGGCACGTTCCGTTCACGTGACACGCCTTACTAATTGGCTGCATCGGGCGGTGGCGGGTTTAACGACGCATTTATATTGACGCGATCGAACCCAAGAACCTCGATTATGAGCACATCTGAGTTAGCACGGTCAAAGTGCGGCCCTGTTTCGCCGAATGAGCCACGGTGAGGGCATTGGTGGGTTATCTCCAGTTTACAGTCCAGCGGAGCCAGTCGTGGGAAATTCCACATTTTCATGACGGGGGGCGAGTCGATCCATAGGACAACCTCTTGTTGACTTCCCTCACGAAGTGGTGGTAGAGAAGAGTATAGTACGTTTCTTGAATTGAGCGAGGTTATTGTTGCTCTTTGTTTTTTCGGTAAAGTCACGTAGTTAAATAAAATAATATTGAGGCTATTGTTGTTGTGAGAGCTGGGGAGAAAAGTGACGACGATGATGATGATGGAAGGAGAGAATTCCACAGAGGAGGAGTGCGAGGGATAAATCAGAGAGAAAAGTGAGGTGACATGCAGTGTGGTGAGTGAGTGGGTGGGTGAGTGTTGTTGTGACCTTGCAGTGTGGTGAGTGGGTGGGTGAGTGGCTGGGTGGGTGAGTGGGTGGGTGAGTGGGTTGGTGAGTGGCTGGGTGGGTGAGTGTTGTTGTGACCTTGCAGTGTGGTGAGTGGGTGGGTGAGTGGCTGGGTGGGTGAGTGGGTGAGTGGGTGGGTGGGTGGGTGAGTGGCTGGGTGGGTGAGTGTTGTTGTGACCTTGCAATGTGGTGAGTGGGTGGGTGAGTGGCTGGGTGGGTGAGTGGGTGGGTGAGTGGGTGGGTGGGTGGGTGAGTGGCTGGGTGGGTGAGTGTTATTGTGCCTTTGCAGTGTGGTGAGTGGGTGGGTGAATAGGTGGGTGAGTGTTATTGTGACCTTGCAGTGTGGTGAGTGAGTGGGTGGGTGAGTGTTGTTGTGACCTTGCAGTGTGGTGAGTGGGTGGGTGGGTGGCTGGGTGAGTGGCTGGGTGGGTGGGTGGCTGGGTGAGTGGCTGGGTGGGTGGCTGGGTGTGTGAGTGCTGTTGTGAACTTGCAGTGTGGTGAGTGAGTGGATGGATGAGTGGCTGGGTGAGTGGCTGGGTGGGTGGGTGGCTGGGTGAGTGGCTGGGTGGGTGACTGGGTGGGTGAGTGTTGTTGTGAACTTGCAGTGTGGTGAGTGGGTGAGTGGGTGAGTGGCTGGGTGGGTGAGTGTTGTTGAACATATTGCGGTTGAGCACATTGCGGATTATAGGAAACGACATTAAATTCCACGATAATCGCATCGTCCGTGCAGCAAATTGTCGTCGCGTTGTCGCTCGCAGATTGTCACTTTCATCTCCTGACACAATATTCACGGGATGACAAAAGCAAAACAATGTTTAGTTGTAAGCAAACGGCAATTGCCATTTAGACGGGCGCTGTTGTCAAACGCGTGGACGGCGCGTCACCTCGCCCGTCCGTTTTGTACGGCTCGTTTCATAACGGGGCTCGTCGCTTGCGAGCTGACGGGCGCATCAGCGACGGTGACGTGGATGGGTGAAGTGGCAACCGTCAGAGAAGTCCCGTGGAAGGCTCGTGGCAGGCTCGTGGCAGGCTCGTGGCAGGCTCGCGGCAGGCTCGTGGCAGGCTCGTGGCAGAGTCGTGGAAACCTCGTGGCAAGCTCGTTGCAGGTCCGTGTTGGGTGGCCAGCTGCAGCGGAAAAACTTCGTTAAAGTAAAGCTGCACACAACTGTCAGTCAGTCTGTCTGTCAGTCAGTCTGTCTGTCAGTCAGTCTGTCTGTCAGACAGTCTGTCTGTCAGGCAGTCTGTTTATCTGTCAGTCAATCTGTTTATCTGTCAGTCAATCAGACTGTCTGTCTGTCTGTCTGCCAGTCTTTCTTTCTATATATCTATTTGTCAGTCGGCCTGTCTGTCTATCAGTCTGTATATTTAATCTGTTCAGTCAGGCTGTCTGTCTGCTCATCAGTCTGTTAGTCAGTCTGTCAGTCTGTTAGTCAGTCTGTTAGTCAGTCTGTCAGTATGTTAGTCAGTCTGTCAGTCTGTTAGTCTCTTCGTCAGTCTGTTCGTCAGTTTGTTAGTCAGTCAGTCTGTCAGTCTGCTACCCAGTTTGTTAGTCAGTGTGTTATTCAGTCTGTTAGTCAGTCTGTTAACCAGTCTGTCAGTCTGTTAGTCAGTCTGTCAGTCTGTTAGCCAGTCTGTCAGTCTGTTATTCAGTCTTTCAGTCTGTTAGTCAGTCTGTCAGTCTGTTAGTCAGTCTGTTACTCAGTCTATCAGTCAGTCTGTTAGTCAGTCTGTTGGTCAATCTGTTAGTCAGTTTGTCAGTCTGTTAGACAATGTGTCAGTCTGTTAGTTAGTCTGTCAGTCTGTTAGTCAGACTATCAGTCTTTTAGTCAGTCTGTTAGTCTGTTAGTCAGTCTGTTAGTCAGTCTATTAGTCAATATGTTAGTCAGTTTGTCAGTATGTTAGTCAGACTGTCAGTCTGTTAGTTAGTCTGTCAGTCTGTTAGTCAGTTTGTTACTCAGTCTGTCAGTCTGTTAGTTAGCCTGTCAGTATGTTAGGCAGTCTGTCAGTATGTTAGTCAGTCTGTCAGTCTGTCAGTCTGTTAGTCAGTCTCTTCGTCAGTCTGTTCGTCAGTTTGTTAGCCAGTCTGTCAGTCTGTTACTCATTTTGTTAGTCAGTGTGTTATTCAGTCTGTTAGTCAGTCTATCAGTCTGTTAGTCAGTCTGTTAGTCAGTCTGTCAGTCTGTTAGTCAGTCTGTTAGTCAGTCTGTTAGTCAGTCTGTCAGTATGTTAGATAGTCTGTCAGTATGTTAGTCAGTCTGTCAGTATGTTAGTCAGTGTGTCAGTCTGTCAGTCTATTAGTCAGTCTCATCGTCAGTCTGTTCGTTAGTTTGTTAGTCAGTCTGTCAGTCTGCTACCCAGTTTGTTAGTCAGTGTGTTATTCAGTCTATTAGTCAGTCTGTAAGCCAGTCTGTCAGTCTGTTAGTCAGTCTGTCAGTGTGTTAGCCACTCTGTCAGTCTGTTATTCAGTCTTTCAGTCTATCAGTCAGTCTGTTTGTCAGTCTGTCAGTCTGTTAGTCAGCTTGTCAGTCTGTTAGCCAGTCTGTCAGTCTGTTAGTCAGTCTGTCAGTCTGTTAGCCACTCTGTCAGTCTGTTATTCAGTCTTTCAGTCTGTTATTCAGTCTGGTACTCAGTCTATCAGTCAGTCTGTTTGTCAGTCTGTTAGTCAGTCTGTTATTCACTTTGTCAGTCTGTTAGTCAATCTGTCAGTCTGTTAGTTAGCCTCTCAGTCTGTTAGTCAGACTGTCAGTCTGTTAGTCAGTCTGTTAGTATGTTAGTCAGTCTGTTAGTCAGTCTGTCAGTATGTTAGTATGTTAGTCAGTCAGTCTGTTAGCATGTTAGTCAGTCTGGTAGTAAGTCTGTTAGTCTGTTAGTCAGTCTGTCAGTATGTTAGTCAGTCAGTGAGTCTGTCAGTCTGTACGTCGGAATGTTAGTCAGTCTGTTAGCCAGTCTGTCAGTCTGTTAGTCAATCTATCAGTCTGTTAGTTAGCCTATCAGTCTGTTAGTCAGACTGTCAGTCTGTTAGTCAGTCTGTTAGTATGTTAGTCAGTCTGTTAGTCAGTCTGTCAGTATGTTAGTATGTTAGTCAGTCAGTCTGTTAGCATGTTAGTCAGTCTGGTAGTAAGTCTGTTAGTCTGTTAGTCAGTCTGTCAGTATGTTAGTCAGACTGTCAGTATGTTAGTCAGTCTGTCAGTATGTTAGTCAGTCTGTCAGTATGTTCGTCAGTCTCTCAGTATGTTAGTCAGACTGTCAGTCTGTTAGCATGTTAGTCAGTCTGTTAGTCAGTCTGTCAGTCTGTCAGTCTGTTAGTAAGTTTGTCATTATGTTAGTCAGCCTGTCAGTCTGTTAGTCAGACTGTCAGTCTGTTAGTCAGTCTGTTAGTATGTTAGTCAGTCTGTTAGTCAGTCTGTCAGTATGTTAGTATGTTAGTCAGTCAGCCTGTTAGCATGTGAGTCAGTCTGGTAGTCAGTCTGTTAGTCTGTTAGTCAGTCTGTCAGTATGTTAGTCAGTCTGTCAGTATGTTAGTCAGTCTCTCAGTATGTTAGTCAGACTGTCAGTCTGTTAGCATGTTAGTCAGTCTGTTAGTCAGTCTGTCAGTCTGTCAGTCTGCTAATAAGTTTGTCAGTATGTTAGTCAGACTGTCAGTCTGTTAGTTAGTCTGTCAGTCTGTTAGTCAGTCTGTTATTCAGTTTGTCAGTCTGTTAGTCAGTCTGTTAGTCTGTTAGTCAGTCTGCTAGTCAGTCTGTCAGTCTGTTAGTTAGGCTGTTATTCAGTTTGTCAGTCTGTTAGTCAGTCTGTCAGTCTGTTAGTCAGCTTGTCAGTATGTTAGTCAGTCTGTCAGTCTGTTAGTCAGTATGTTATTCAGTTTGTCAGTCCGTTAGTCAGTCTGTCAGTATTTTAGTCTGTTTGTCAGTCTGGTAGTCAGTCTGCCAGTCTGTTAGTCAGTTTGTCAGTATGTTAGTCAGTTTGTCAGTCTGTTAGTCAGTCTTCCAGTCTGTTAGTCAGTTTGTCAGTATGTTAGTCAGACTGTCAGTCTGTTAATATGTTAGTCAGAATGTTAGTCTGTTTGTCAGTTTGTCAGTCAGTCTGTTAGTCAGTCTGAAAGTCTGTTAGTCAGTCTGTCAGTCTGTTAGTCAGTATGTTAGTCAGTTTGTCAGTATGTTAGTCAGTCTGTCAGCATGTTAGTCAGTTTATCAGTATGGTAGTCAGACTGTCAGTCTATTAGTATGTTAATCAGTCTGTTAATCAGTTAGTCAGTCTGTTAGTCAGTCTCTTAGTCAGTCTGTTCGTCAGTTTGTTAGTTTGTCAGTCTGTTACTCAGTTTGTTAGTCTGTTAGTCCGTATGTTACTCAGTTTATCAGTATGTTAGTCAGACTGTCAGTCTGTTAGTTAGTCTGTCCGTCTGTTAGTTAGTCTGTTAGTCGGTTTGTTAGTCAGACTGTCAGTCTGTTAGTCAGTTTTCAGTCTGTTAGTCAGACTGTCAGTCTGTTAGTTAGTCTGTTTGTCAGTCTGTTAGTCAGTCTTTCAGTCTGTTAGTCAGTCTGTCAGTCAGTATGTTAGTCAGTCTGTTAGTCTGTTAGTCGGTCTATTAGTCAGTCTGTCAGTATGTTAGTCCGTCTGTTTGTCAGTCTGTCAGTATGTTAGTCTGTTAGTCTGTTAGTCAGTCTGTTTGTCAGTCTGGCAGTATGTTAGTCAGTCTGTAAGTCTGTTAGTCAGTCAGTGAGTGTGTCAGTCTGTAAGTCGGAATGTTAGTCAGTCTGTTAGCCAGTCTGTCAGTCTGTTAGTCAATCTGTCAGTCTGTTAGTTTGCCTCTCAGTCTGTTAGTCAGACTGTCAGTCTGTTAGTCAGTCTGTTAGTATGTTAGTCAGTCTGTTAGTCAGTCTATCAGTATGTTAATATGTTAGTCAGTCAGTCTGTTAGCATGTTAGTCAGTCTGGTAGTAAGTCTGTTAGTCTCTTAGTCAGTCTGTCAGTATGTTAGTCAGTCAGTGAGTCTGTCAGTCTCTACGTCGGAATGTTAGTCAGTCTGTTAGCCGGTCTGTCAGTCTCTTAGTCAATCTGCCAGTCTGTTAGTTAGCCTCTCAGTCTGTTAGTCAGACTCTCAGTCTGTTAGTCAGTCTGTTAGTATGTTAGTCAGTCTGTTAGTCATTCTGTCAATATGTTAGTATGTTAGTCAGTCAGTCTGTTAGCATGTTAGTCAGTCTGGTAGTAAGTCTGTTAGTCTGTTAGTCAGTCTGTCAGTATGTTAGTCAGACTGTCAGTATGTTAGTCAGTCTGTCAGTTTGTTAGTCAGTCTGTCAGTATGTTAGTCAGACTGTCAGTCTGTTAGCATGTTAGTCAGTCTGTTAGTCAGTCTGTCAGTCTGTTAGTAAGTTTGTCATTATGTTAGTCAGCCTGTCAGTCTGTTAGTTAGTCTGTCAGTCTGTTAGTCAGTTTGTCAGTCTGCTTGTCAGTCTGTTAGTCAGTCTGTTCGTCAGTCTGTCAGTCTGTTAGTCAGTCTGTTACTCAGATTGTCAGTCTGTTAGTCAGTCTGTTATTCAGTTTGTCAGTCTGTTAGTCAGTCTGTTAGTCTGTTAGTCAGTCTGCTAGTCAGTCTGTCAGTCTGTTAGTTAGGCAGTTATTCAGTTTGTCAGTCTGTTAGTCAGTCTGTCAGTCTGTTAGTCAGCTTGTCAGTATGTTAGTCAGTCTGTCAGTCTGTTAGTCAGTATGTTATTCAGTTTGTCAGTCCGTTAGTCAGTCTGTCAGTACTTTAGTCTGTTTGTCAGTCTGGTAGTCAGTCTGCCAGTCTGTTAGTCAGTTTGTCAGTATGTTAGTCAGTTTGTCAGTCTGTTAGTCAGTCTTCCAGTCTGTTAGTCAGTTTGTCAGTATGTTAGTCAGACTGTCAGTCTGTTAATATGTTAGTCAGCCTGTCAGTCTGTTAGTCAGTCTGTCAGTCTGTTAGTCAGTATGTTAGTCAGTTTGTCAGTATGTTAGTCAGTCTGTCAGTATGTTAGTTAGTCTGTCAGTCTGTTAGTCAGTCTGTTAGTTAGTCTGTAAGTCTGTTAGTTAGTCTGTTAGTCGGTTTGTTAGTCAGACTGTCAGTCTCTTAGTCAGTTTTCAGTCTGTTAGTCAGACTGTCAGTCTGTTAGTTAGTCTTTTTGTCAGTCTGTTAGTCAGTCTTTCAGTCTGTTAGTCAGTCTGTCAGTCAGTATGTTAGTCAGTCTGTTAGTCTGTTAGTCCGTCTATTAGTCAGTCTGTCAGTATGTTAGTCAGTCTCTCAGTATGTTAGTCAGACTGTCAGTCTGTTAGCATGTTAGTCAGTCTGTTAGTCAGTCTGTCAGTCTGTCAGTCTGCTAATAAGTTTGTCAGTATGTTAGTCAGACTGTCAGTCTGTTAGTTAGTCTGTCAGTCTGTTAGTCAGTCTGTTATTCAGTTTGTCAGTCTGTTAGTCAGTCTGTTAGTCTGTTAGTCAGTCTGCTAGTCAGTCTGTCAGTCTGTTAGTTAGGCTGTTATTCAGTTTGTCAGTCTGTTAGTCAGTCTGTCAGTCTGTTAGTCAGCTTGTCAGTATGTTAGTCAGTCTGTCACTCTGTTAGTCAGTATGTTATTCAGTTTGTCAGTCCGTTAGTCAGTCTGTCAGTATTTTAGTCTGTTTGTCAGTCTGGTAGTCAGTCTGCCAGTCTGTTAGTCAGTTTGTCAGTATGTTAGTCAGTTTGTCAGTCTGTTAGTCAGTCTTGCAGTCTGTTAGTCAGTTTGTCAGTATGTTAGTCAGACTGTCAGTCTGTTAATATGTTAGTCAGAATGTTAGTCTGTTTGTCAGTTTGTCAGTCAGTCTGTTAGTCAGTCTGTAAGTCTCTTAGTCAGTCTGTCAGTCTGTTAGTCAGTATGTTAGTCAGTTTGTCAGTATGTTAGTCAGTCTGTCAGCATGTTAGTCAGTTTATCAGTATGGTAGTCAGACTGTCAGTCTATTAGTATGTTAATCAGTCTGTTAATCAGTTAGTCAGTCTGTTAGTCAGTCTCTTAGTCAGTCTGTTCGTCAGTGTGTTAGTTTGTCAGTCTGTTACTCAGTTTGTTAGTCTGTTAGTCCGTATGTTACTCAGTTTATCAGTATGTTAGTCAGACTGTCAGTCTGTTAGTTAGTCTGTCAGTCTGTTAGTCAGTCTGTTAGTTAGTCTGTCAGTCTGTTAGTTAGTCTGTTAGTCGGTTTGTTAGTCAGACTGTCAGTCTGTTAGTCAGTTTTCAGTCTGTTAGTCAGACTGTCAGTCTGTTAGTTAGTCTGTTTGTCAGTCTGTTAGTCAGTCTTTCAGTCTGTTAGTCAGTCTGTCAGTCAGTATGTTAGTCAGTCTGTTAGTCTGTTAGTCCGTCTATTAGTCAGTCTGTCAATATGTTAGTCCGTCTGTTTGTCAGTCTGTCAGTATGTTAGTCTGTTAGTCTGTTAGTCAGTCTGTTTGTCAGTCTGGCAGTATGTTAGTCAGTCTGTAAGTCTGTTAGTCAATCAGTGAGTGTGTCAGTCTGTAAGTCGGAATGTTAGTCAGTCTGTTAGCCAGTCTGTCAGTCTGTTAGTCAATCTGTCAGTCTGTTAGTTTGCCTCTCAGTCTGTTAGTCAGACTGTCAGTCTGTTAGTCAGTCTGTTAGTATGTTAGTCAGTCTGTTAGTCAGTCTATCAGTATGTTAATATGTTAGTCAGTCAGTCTGTTAGCATGTTAGTCAGTCTGGTAGTAAGTCTATTAGTCTCTTAGTCAGTATGTCAGTATGTTAGTCAGTCAGTGAGTCTGTCAGTCTCTACGTCGGAATGTTAGTCAGTCTGTAAGCCGGTCTGTCAGTCTCTTAGTCAATCTGCCAGTCTGTTAGTTAGCCTCTCAGTCTGTTAGTCAGACTCTCAGTCTGTTAGTCAGTCTGTTAGTATGTTAGTCAGTCTGTTAGTCAGTCTGTCAATATGTTAGTATGTTAGTCAGTCAGTCTGTTAGCATGTTAGTCAGTCTGGTAGTAAGTCTGTTAGTCTGTTAGTCAGTCTGTCAGTATGTTAGTCAGACTGTCAGTATGTTAGTCAGTCTGTCAGTATGTTAGTCAGTCTGTCAGTATGTTCGTCAGTCTCTCAGTATGTTAGTCAGACTGTCAGTCTGTTAGCATGTTAGTCAGTCTGTTAGTCAGTCTGTCAGTCTGTTAGTAAGTTTGTCATTATGTTAGTCAGCCTGTCAGTCTGTTAGTTAGTCTGTCAGTCTGTTAGTCAGTTTGTCAGTCTGCTTGTCAGTCTGTTAGTCAGTCTGTTCGTCAGTCTGTCAGTCTGTTAGTCAGTCTGTTACTCAGATTGTCAGTCTGTTAGTCAGTCTGTTATTCAGTTTGTCAGTCTGTTAGTCAGTCTGTTAGTCTGTTAGTCAGTCTGCTAGTCAGTCTGTCAGTCTGTTAGTTAGGCAGTTATTCAGTTTGTCAGTCTGTTAGTCAGTCTGTCAGTCTGTTAGTCAGCTTGTCAGTATGTTAGTCAGTCTGTCAGTCTGTTAGTCAGTATGTTATTCAGTTTGTCAGTCCGTTAGTCAGTCTGTCAGTACTTTAGTCTGTTTGTCAGTCTGGTAGTCAGTCTGCCAGTCTGTTAGTCAGTTTGTCAGTATGTAAGTCAGTTTGTCAGTCTGTTAGTCAGTCTTCCAGTCTGTTAGTCAGTTTGTCAGTATGTTAGTCAGACTGTCAGTCTGTTAATATGTTAGTCAGCCTGTCAGTCTGTTAGTCAGTCTGTCAGTCTGTTAGTCAGTATGTTAGTCAGTTTGTCAGTATGTTAGTCAGTCTGTCAGTATGTTAGTTAGTCTGTCAGTCTGTTAGTCAGTCTGTTAGTTAGTCTGTCAGTCTGTTAGTTAGTCTGTTAGTCGGTTTGTTAGTCAGACTGTCAGTCTGTTAGTCAGTTTTCAGTCTGTTAGTCAGACTGTCAGTCTGTTAGTTAGTCTGTTTGTCAGTCTGTTAGTCAGTCTTTCAGTCTGTTAGTCAGTCTGTCAGTCAGTATGTTAGTCAGTCTGTTAGTCTGTTAGTCCGTCTATTAGTCAGTCTGTCAGTATGTTAGTCCGTCTGTTAGTCAGTCTGTCAGTATGTTAGTCTGTTAGTCTGTTAGTCAGTCTGTTTGTCAGTCTGGCAGTATGTTAGTCAGTCTGTAAGTCTGTTAGTTAGTCAGTCAGTGAGTGTGTCAGTCTGTAAGTCGGAATGTTAGTCAGTCTGTTAGCCAGTCTGTCAGTCTGTTAGTCAATCTGTCAGTCTGTTAGTTTGCCTCTCAGTCTGTTAGTCAGACTGTCAGTCTGTTAGTCAGTCTGTTAGTATGTTAGTCAGTCTGTTAGTCAGTCTATCAGTATGTTAATATGTTAGTCAGTCAGTCTGTTAGCATGTTAGTCAGTCTGGTAGTAAGTCTGTTAGTCTCTTAGTCAGTCTGTCAGTATGTTAGTCATTCAGTGAGTCTGTCAGTCTCTACGTCGGAATGTTAGTCAGTCTGTTAGCCGGTCTGTCAGTCTCTTAGTCAATCTGCCAGTCTGTTAGTTAGCCTCTCAGTCTGTTAGTCAGACTCTCAGTCTGTTAGTCAGTCTGTTAGTATGTTAGTCAGTCTGTTAGTCAGTCTGTCAATATGTTAGTATGTTAGTCAGTCAGTCTGTTAGCATGTTAGTCAGTCTGGTAGTAAGTCTGTTAGTATGTTAGTCAGTCTGTCAGTATGTTAGTCAGACTGTCAGTATGTTAGTCAGTCTGTCAGTATGTTAGTCAGTCTGTCAGTATGTTCGTCAGTCTCTCAGTATGTTAGTCAGACTGTCAGTCTGTTAGCATGTTAGTCAGTCTGTTAGTCAGTCTGTCAGTCTGTTAGTAAGTTTGTCATTATGTTAGTCAGCCTGTCAGTCTGTTAGTTAGTCTGTCAGTCTGTTAGTCAGTTTTTCAGTCTGCTTGTCAGTCTGTTAGTCAGTCTGTTCGTCAGTCTGTCAGTCTGTTAGTCAGTCTGTTACTCAGATTGTCAGTCTGTTAGTCAGTCTGTTATTCAGTTTGTCAGTCTGTTAGTCAGTCTGTTAGTCTGTTAGTCAGTCTGCTAGTCAGTCTGTCAGTCTGTTAGTTAGGCAGTTATTCAGTTTGTCAGTCTGTTAGTCAGTCTGTCAGTCTGTTAGTCAGCTTGTCAGTATGTTAGTCAGTCTGTCAGTCTGTTAGTCAGTATGTTATTCAGTTTGTCAGTCCGTTAGTCAGTCTGTCAGTACTTTAGTCTGTTTGTCAGTCTGGTAGTCAGTCTGCCAGTCTGTTAGTCAGTTTGTCAGTATGTTAGTCAGTTTGTCAGTCTGTTAGTCAGTCTTCCAGTCTGTTAGTCAGTTTGTCAGTATGTTAGTCAGACTGTCAGTCTGTTAATATGTTAGTCAGCCTGTCAGTCTGTTAGTCAGTCTGTCAGTCTGTTAGTCAGTATGTTAGTCAGTTTGTCAGTATGTTAGTCAGTCTGTCAGTATGTTAGTCAGTTTGTCAGTATGGTAGTCAGACTGTCAGTCTGTTAGTATGTTAATCAGTCTGTTAGTCAGTTAGTCAGTCTGTTAGTCAGTCTCTTAGTCAGTCTGTTCGTCAGTTTGTTAGTCTGTCAGTCTGTTACTCAGTTTGTTAGTCAGTCTGTCAGTCTGTTAGTTAGTCTGTTAGTCGGTTTGTTAGTCAGACTGTCAGTCTGTTAATCAGTTTGTCAGTCTGTTAGTCAGACTGTCAGTCTGTTAGTTAGTCTGTTTGTCAGTCTGTTATTCAGTCTTTCAGTCTGTTAGTCAGTCTGTCAGTCAATATGTTAGTCAGTCTGTTAGTCTCTTAGTCCGTCTGTTAGTCAGTCTGTCAGTATGTTAGTCCGTCTGTTAGTCAGTCTGTCAGTATGTTAGTCTGGCAGTATGTTAGTCAGTCTGTAAGTCTGCTAGTCAGTCAGTGAGTCTGTCAGTCTGTAAGTCGGAATGTTAGTCAGTCTGTTAGCCAGTCTGTCAGTCTGTTAGTCAATCTGTCAGTCTGTTAGTTAGCCTCTCAGTCTGTTAGTCAGACTGTCAGTCTGTTAGTCAGTCTGTTAGTATGTTAGTCAGTCTGTTAGTCAGTCTGTCAGTATGTTAGTATGTTAGTCAGTCAGTCTGTTAGCATGTTAGTCAGTCTGGTAGTAAGTCTGTTAGTCTGTTCGTCAGTCTCTAGTATGTTAGTCAGACTGTCAGTCTGTTAGCATGTTAGTCAGTCTGTTAGTCAGTCTGTCAGTCTGTCAGTCTGTTAGTAAGTTTGTCATTATGTTAGTCAGCCTGTCAGTCTGTTAGTTAGTCTGTTAATCAGTTTGTCAGTCTGCTTGTCAGTCTGTTAGTCAGTCTGTTCGTCAGTCTGTCAGTCTGTTAGTCAGTCTGTTATTCAGTTTGTCAGTCTGTTAGTCAGTCTGTTAGTCTGTTAGTCAGTCTGCTAGTCAGTCTGTCAGTATGTTAGTTAGTCTGTTATTCAGATTGTCAGTCTGTTAGTCAGTCTGTCAGTCTGTTAGTCAGTTTGTCAGTATGTTAGTCAGTCTGTCAGTCTGTAAGTCAGTATGTTATTCAATTTGTCAGTATGTTAGTCAGTCTGTCAGTATTTTAGTCTGTTTGTCAGTCTGGTAGTCAGTCTGCCAGTCTGTTAGTCAGTTTGTCAGTATGTTAGTCAGATTGTCAGTCTGTTAATATGTTAGTCAGTCTGTTAGTCTGTTAGTCAGTTTGTCAGTCAGTCTGTTAGTCAGTCTGTAAGTCTGTTAGTCAGTCTGTCAGTCTGTTAGTCAGTATATTAGTCAGTTTGTCAGTATGTTAGTCAGTCTGTCAGCATGTTAGTCAGTTTGTCAGTATGGTAGTCAGACTGTCAGTCTATTAGTATGTTAATCAGTCTGTTAGTCAGTTAGTCAGTCTGTTAGTCAGTCTCTTATTCAGTCTGTTCGTCAGTTTGTTAGTCTGTCAGTCTGTTACTCAGTTTGTTAGTCTGTTAGTCCGTATGTTACTCAGTTTATCAGTATGTTAGTCAGACTGTCAGTCTGTTAGTTAGTCTGTCAGTCTGTTAGTCAGTCTGTTAGTTAGTCTGTTAGTCGGTTTGTTAGTCAGACTGTCAGTCTGTTAGTCAGTTTGTCAGTCTGTTAGTCAGACTGTCAGTCTGTTAGTTAGTCTGTTTGTCAGTCTGTTAGTCAGTCTTTCAGTCTGTTAGTCAGTCTGTCAGTCAGTATGTTAGTCAGTCTGTTAGTCTGTTAGTCCGTCTGTTAGTCAGTCTGTCAGTATGTTAGTCCGTCTGTTAGTCAGTCTGTCAGTATGTTAGTCTGTTAGTCTGTTAGTCAGTCTGTTTGTCAGTCTGGCAGTATGTTAGTCAGTCTGTAAGTCTGTTAGTCAGTCAGTGAGTGTGTCAGTCTGTAAGTCGGAATGTTAGTCAGTCTGTTAGCCAGTCTGTCAGTCTGTTAGTCAATCTGTCAGTTTGTTAGTTAGCCTCTCAGTCTGTTAGTCAGACTGTCAGTCTGTTAGTCAGTCTGTTAGTATGTAAGTCAGTCTGTTAGTCAGTCTGTCAGTATGTTAGTATGTTAGTCAGTCAGTCTGTTAGCATGTTAGTCAGTCTGTAAGTCTGTTAGTCAGTCAGTGAGTGTGTCAGTCTGTAAGTCGGAATGTTAGTCAGTCTGTTAGCCAGTCTGTCAGTCTGTTAGTCAATCTGTCAGTTTGTTAGTTAGCCTCTCAGTCTGTTAGTCAGACTGTCAGTCTGTTAGTCAGTCTGTTAGTATGTTAGTCAGTCTGTTAGTCAGTCTGTCAGTATGTTAGTATGTTAGTCAGTCAGTCTGTTAGCATGTTAGTCAGTCTGGTAGTAAGTCTGTTAGTCTCTTAGTCAGTCTGTCAGTATGTTAGTCAGTCAGTGAGTCTGTCAGTCTGTACGTCGGAATGTTAGTCAGTCTGTTAGCCGGTCTGTCCGTCTGTTAGTCAATCTGCCAGTCTGTTAGTTAGCCTCTCAGTCTGTTAGTCAGACTCTCAGTCTGTTAGTCAGTCTGTTAGTATGTTAGTCAGTCTGTTAGTCAGTCTGTCAATATGTTAGTATGTGAGTCAGTCAGTCTGTTAGCATGTTAGTCAGTCTGGTAGTAAGTCTGTTAGTCTGTTAGTCAGTCTGTCAGTATGTTAGTCAGACTGTCAGTATGTTAGTCAGTCTGTCAGTATGTTAGTCAGTCTGTCAGTATGTTCGTCAGTCTCTCAGTATGTTAGTCAGACTGTCAGTCTGTTAGCATGTTAGTCAGTCTGTTAGTCAGTCTGTCAGTCTGTCAGTCTGTTAGTAAGTTTGTCATTATGTTAGTCAGCCTGTCAGTCTGTTAGTTAGTCTGTCATTCTGTTAGTCAGTTTGTCAATCTGCTTGTCAGTCTGTTAGTCAGTCTGTTCGTCAGTCTGTCAGTCTGTTAGTCAGTCTGTTATTCAGATTGTCAGTCTGTTAGTCAGTCTGTTATTCAGTTTGTCAGTCTGTTAGTCAGTCTGTTAGTCTGTTAGTCAGTCTGCTAGTCAGTCTGTCAGTCTGTTAGTTAGGCTGTTATTCAGTTTGTCAGTCCGTTAGTCAGTCTGTCAGTATTTTAGTCTGTTTGTCAGTCTGGTAGTCAGTCTGCCAGTCTGTTAGTCAGTTTGTCAGTATGTTAGTCAGTTTGTCAGTCTGTTAGTCAGTCTTCCAGTCTGTTATTCAGTTTGTCAGTATGTTCGTCAGTCTCTCAGTATGTTAGTCAGACTGTCAGTCTGTTAGCATGTTAGTCAGTCTGTTAGTCAGTCTGTCAGTCTGTCAGTCTGTTAGTAAGTTTGTCATTATGTTAGTTAGTTTGTCAGTCTGCTTGTCAGTCTGTTAGTCAGTCTGTTCGTCAGTCTGTCAGTCTGTTAGTCAGTCTGTTATTCAGATTGTCAGTCTGTTAGTCAGTCTGTTATTCAGTTTGTCAGTCTGTTAGTCAGTCTGTTAGCATGTTAGTCAGTCTGTTAGTCAGTCTGTCAGTCTGTCAGTCTGTTAGTTAGTCTGTGAGTCTGTTAGTCAGTTTGTCAGTCTGCTTGTCAGTCTGTTAGTCAGTCTGTTCGTCAGTCTGTCAGTCTGTTAGTCAGTCTGTTATTCAGATTGTTAGTCTGTTAGTCAGTCTGTTATTCAGTTTGTCAGTCTGTTAGTCAGTCTGTTAGTCTGTTAGTCAGTCTGCTAGTCAGTCTGTCAGTCTGTTAGTTAGGCTGTTATTCAGTTTGTCAGTCTGTTAGTCAGTCTGTCTGTCTGTTAGTCAGCTTGTCAGTATGTTAGTCAGTCTGTCAGTCTGTTAGTCAGTATGTTATTCAGTTTGTCAGTCCGTTAGTCAGTCTGTCAGTATTTTAGTCTGTTTGTCAGTCTGGTAGTCAGACTGCCAGTCTGTTAGTCAGTTTGTCAGTATGTTAGTCAGTTTGTCAGTCTGTTAGTCAGTCTTTCAGTCTGTTAGTCAGTTTGTCAGTATGTTAGTCAGACTGTCAGTCTGTTAATATGTTAGTCAGTCTGTCAGTCTGTTAGTCAGTCTGTCAGTCTGTTAGTCAGTATGTTAGTCAGTCTGTCAGTATGTTAGTCAGTCTGTCAGTATGTTAGTCAGTTTGTCAGTATGGTAGTCAGACTGTCAGTCTGTTAGTATGTTAATCAGTCTGTTAGTCAGTTAGTCAGTCTGTTAGTCAGTCTCTTATTCAGTCTGTTCGTCAGTTTGTTAGTCTGTCAGTCTGGTACTCAGTTTGTTAGTCAGTCTGTCAGTCTGTTAGTTAGTCTGTTAGTCGGTTTGTTAGTCAGACTGTCAGTCTGTTAGTTAGTCTGTTTGTCAGTCTGTTATTCAGTCTTTCAGTCTGTTAGTCAGTCTGTCAGTCAGTATGTTAGTCAGTCTGTTAGTCTGTTAGTCCGTCTGTTAGTCAGTCTGTCAGTATGTTAGTCCGTCTGTTAGTCAGTCTGTCAGTATGTTAGTCTGTTAGTCTGTTAGTCAGTCTGTTTGTCAGTCTGGCAGTATGTTAGTCAGTCTGTAAGTCTGCTAGTCAGTCAGTGAGTCTGTCAGTCTGTAAGTCGGAATGTTAGTCAGTCTGTTAGCCAGTCTGTCAGTCTGTTAGTCAATCTGTCAGTCTGTTAGTTAGCCTCTCAGTCTGTTAGTCAGTCTGTTTGCATGTTATTCAGTCTGGTAGTAAGTATGTTAGTCTGTTCGTCAGTCTCTCAGTATGTTAGTCAGACTGTCAGTCTGTTAGCATGTTAGTCAGTCTGTTAGTCAGTCTGTCAGTCTGTCAGTCTGTTAGTAAGTTTGTCATTATGTTAGTCAGCCTGTCAGTCTGTTAGTTAGTCTGTCAGTCTGTTAGTCAGTTTGTCAGTCTGCTTGTCAGTCTGTTAGTCAGTCTGTTCGTCAGTCTGTCAGTCTGTTAGTCAGTCTGTTATTCAGTTTGTCAGTCTGTTAGTCAGTCTGTTAGTCTGTTAGTCAGTCTGCTAGTCAGTCTGTCAGTATGTTAGTTAGTCTGTTATTCAGATTGTCAGTCTGTTAGTCAGTCTGTCAGTCTGTTAGTCAGTTTGTCAGTATGTTAGTCAGTCTGTCAGTCTGTTAGTCAGTATGTTATTCAATTTGTCAGTATGTTAGTCAGTCTGTCAGTATTTTAGTCTGTTTGTCAGTCTGGTAGTCAGTCTGCCAGTCTGTTAGTCAGTTTGTCAGCATGTTTGTCAGTTTGTCAGTCTGTTAGTCAGTCTGCCAGTCTGTTAGTCAGTTTGTCAGTATGTTAGTCAGACTGTCAGTCTGTTAATATGTTAATCAGTCTGTTAGTCTGTCAGTCAGTCTGTCAGTCAGTCTGTTAGTCAGTCTGTCAGTCTGTTAGTCAGTATGTTAGTCAGTTTGTCAGTATGCTAGTCAGTCTGTCAGTATGTTAGTCAGTTTGTCAGTATGGTAGTCCGACTGTCAGTCTGTTAGTATGTTAATCAGTCTGTTAGTCAGTTAGTCAGTCTGTTAGTCAGTCTCTTCGTCAGTCTGTTCGTCAGTTTGTTAGTCAGTCTGTCAGTCTGTTACTCAGTTTGTTAGTCTGTTAGTCTGTATGTTAGTCAGTTTATCAGTATGTTAGTCAGACTGTCAGTCTGTTAGTTAGTCTGTCAGTCTGTTAGTCAGTCTGTTAATCAGTCTGTTAGTTAGTCTACTAGTCGGTTTGTTAGTCAGTATGTCAGTCTGTTAGTCAGTCTGTCAGTCTGTTAGTCAGACTGTCAGTCTGTTAGTTAGTCTGTTTGTCAGTCTGTTAGTCAGTCTTTCAGTCTGTTAGTCAGTCTGTCAGTCAGTATGTTAGTCAGTCTGCTAGTCAGTCTGTCAGTCTGTTCGTCAGTCTGTTAGTCAGTTTGTTAGTCAGTCTGCTAGTCAGTCTGTCAGTCTGTTAGTCTGTTAGTCAATCTGTCAGTCTGTTAGTCAGTCTCTTAGTCAGTCTGTTAGTCAGTCTTTCAGTCTGTTCGTCAGTCTGTCAGTATGTTCTTCAGTTTGTTAGTCAGTCTGTCAGTCTGTTAGTCAGTCTGCGAGTCAGTCTGTCAGCCAGTATGTTAGTCAGTCTTCATCCAAGCCCTGGAATCCTCGTGGCCACACCGTGAGTCGGTTCTGAGTGAGCGATGCCAATGTTTGAGCCCCTTGCCTGGTGCCCAGAGGGAGAGGACCACGGATATCTGATGAGTGTCATCGGAGGTGATGAGACCAGAGCCGCTCCTGCAACATCGAGGTGCAATCGGCAAGGCTGAGCGGAGGTTTTCGCGTGGAGTGTCACTGAGTGCCTTTGGTGTGGGCGCGGTAGTTGCGAGCGGTGGTGTCGTGGTTAGCGCTCCGCTGCACTACGAACCAGGCGACACGGGTTCGATTCCCGCTCACGGCCAAGACCGATTACGATTATCTAAGCCGGTCCTGGGCCTTCCCTAGGTCGACTCAGCCTCAAATTAGTACCTGGTGCGGTGTGTAAATATCGCCACAGGGGAGACAAAGGCAGTCCGGCGTGGTGCTGGCCACCCACCCCCTGGTGTACCGTTCCGGCCTTCATAGGTGCTCGCTAACAGCACTTGCCCCAACCGTTTGTTTAAGGCTATACGGGGCATCTTTGTCTTTGGAGTTGTCAATATCGTGCACATATCCATGCACAACCGCCACGTCGAAACTCCGCCTGGTGCAGTGTGTTGATGACCAGCAGCGTGGACGCGGAAGCATAGCGCAGTACAGTACAACAGTCAGAAGGAGAATACGTATTTATCCTGAAGGAGGAATCTGACGAGCTATAAAGCTCTTTTTTGTGTTCTTACAGATGTCTAGCCGGGGCACGGGGTAAGAACGACACAACAAGGAACACTGCACACACACAAACACAAGGGAGATAAACAAATCGCCCAGCCGCATACAAATAAAGCGGTGCTTTCCTGGCAATCTCTGTTCGCCGTGACTCTCGACGAGAGGGGGGGGGGGTAGATGGGGGGAGGTGGGGGCCACGTGGACTGAGGAAATGGACCCAGGGCTGCACCGTGGGGATGGAGGAGTCGGCACCCTCGACACAAGGAGGGGGAGACCCGGGTCGCGATCCGCTGAAGCGACGTCGAATTCTCGCCGTTCGCTCAAAATGCCTCGCGGGTTGAAGTGTCGAATGCGGCGCGTGTGTGTGCTTGTGTGCGTGTATGTGCTTGTGTGCCGGGAAAGGTCCTGGCAAGGATTATTCAACATGGCCTTGCCAGGCACGCTGAGGAGAGGCTTGCGGAGCCCCAGTGCGGTTTCAGGAAAGGGCGGTCCTGCACAGATGCCATATTTTCTGTCCGTCTGCTCCAGCAGAGGTGTAGGGAATTCCAACAAGACCTACATCTCTGCTTTATTGAGCTGGTCAAGGCCTATGATACCATCAGTAGGCCTGGACTCTGGGTTGTTCTTCGTGCTTTCGAAGTCCCTGACCCTCTGCTCACGATCATTGAGGACCTTCATGATGGTGAGCGGGCCCGGGTAAAACTACGTGGCCGGGAGTCAGAGCCATTCCGTGTACACCTTGGGGTGCGACAGGGTTGTCCTCTGGCTCCCAGATTATTTAACATCTATTTTGACCACGTAGTTCGTGAAGCCTTCAGTAGCTGTACCGGGGGAATTTCCATTTGGTACAGATATAATGGGAGGCTGATCGATGCCCGGGTGCGGTCAAGGGATGGCACCCTTTTGGTCAACCACGTTATGTATGCCGATGATTTGATAATTGCTGCTCATTCAGAGGAGGAGTTGGAGACGCTTCTGCTGAGACTAGAGTGTGCCACTAAGAGGTGGGGCCTTACCATCAGCCCCACCAAAACTAAGCACCTGCCTGGGTATTTTGTACCATCGGACACTCCACTCCCACAACTCCAAATTGGTGATGGGGCAGTGTGCTCATGACCGGCTCTGGTTTGGCAGCGGAGGTCTCACTCCGAATCAGTCGAGCGGCAATATCTTTTCATCGGTTGCGTAACGCTGTGTGGAAGTTGCCTGGTCTGTCGCTCCGCACGAAGCTTCAGGTCTTCTCGGCCACAGTCATTCCCTCCCTTCTCAACACTTTCGAAACGTGGACCCCCCAAATGGAGCATCTTCGCCGGTTATAAACATTTAGGCTGGCCTGACTACGACCATCCTGGGTTTAACCAGGCTGGATTGTGTGAGGAGCTCACAAATCATTGAAAGATCTGAGCAAAGTCCCATTGTTGAGCTCCTCCGGCAGGCAATGCTGCGTTGGCTGGGTCATGTAGCCCGCATGTCCAGCCACCGCATGCCTAAACAGCTTTTGTTCGGCCGGATCTAGGGGGCTAAACGGGCGCAGCACGGGCTAGATAAGAGATGGAGTGATGTGGCACAGGAGGACGTGGAGCTGAGTGGACTTGCCGATGACTGGTACCAGCGGTGTCAAGATTGGCCTCAGTGGAGGAGGCTCGTGAAGGACGCTACTGGGCAGTTGGAGGCAGTCGCCCTCCAACAACAACGGAGGGTGGAGGAGCGACGCTCACAACAACGAGCGGAGCGCAGGGTGGCTAAAGCACAGCAAGTTGGCACAGTAGGGGGCACAGATGGTGCATCAGCCACTCATCTCGGTCATCTCAGTCAGTCGACTCGTGGCACCTGGGTCTGCCTCGTGACCTCTTGCCAGCGGGCGTTTGACACTTCACGTGGCCTCAAGGTGCACATGGCCTGGCACAAGCGTTGTGGTGATGTCACCGCCACTTAGTGGCGAATGGCGGTTGTTGTTGTTGCGTGTGTGCGTGTGTATGTGCGTGTGTGCATGTGTGCGTGTGTGTCTGTGTGTAGTGTGTGTATGTGTGTGCATATTGTGGGGAGCGGTAGTGTAGCAGTTAGCGCGCTGCGCTATGAACCTGGCGACCCGGGTTCAATTCCCGCTCACGGCCAACACCAGTGACGATTATCTGAACCGGTCCTGGGCCTCCCCTAGGTCGACTCAGCCTGAAACTAGTACCTGGTGCGATGTGTAAACATCGCCACTGGGGAGATAAAGGCGGCCGGGCGTGGTGCTGACCACCCACTCCTTCGTGTGCTGTGCCAGCCTTCATAGGTGCTCGCTAACAGCGCTTGCCCCTACAGTCTGTTAAGGCTATATGGGGGATCTTTATCTTTGTCTTGTGTGTGTTTCTGCGTCGAGGCTAACTGCGGACGATGGTGGGACGTTGAAACGACGATGCCTGCAATGTTGTCGATGAGCGTGATGGGCGGTAGTAGGCAGAAGGCGAGGCGGAGGGTGGGAGGGGGGGATGACAATTTAAGGATGAAGTTGCGTCGATCTTGGAAGACCGAACAAATGCCACGTGCTCGCGGAGTTTGGGAGATGGTCGTCGATAAGTTTGGCGATAGAGCGAACGCTTGCTGGGGTCTTTGGCCGGGTCAGCGGGGCCAGGCTTCTTGAGCGAAGGTGTCACCTGGCCGAATTTTGAAGTCACGGAAGAAGAAGAAGATGATGGGAGAAGGGAGTGTGGCACGCTCCCTCCTCCCATGTATACTTCCATCGCAAGCATCACGGGGCATTAACGGCAGCTTGGCGGGGGAGAGACCTTCATCCAGCAGTGGATTGACCATGGCCTGAGGAAGCTGGTTATTGTTGTTGTAATTACCGGGGAAACGTCACAGTACTCAAATTATAAGTGTCCTAGTGGGTTTACTCTTCAACACACCGGGTGTGTGCTGAACGAGTAACTAATTGGCATTTTCTTCTTGATTTACGTGCCAAACCATTACTAATTGGCTGCGTTGGGAGGTGGCGGGTTTAACTACACATTTGTATTTACGCGATCTAACCCAACAAAAAAAAACCTCCGCCATGGATAATACCGGTCGCGACAAAGCCCACCACGTTTTCAACCGAGATAGAAGAAAAAGATCACTGGCCGGACTGCTGCAAGGAAGGAAAATTCTACAGCAGGTTGAGAAAAGCGCGACTTGCGAGTTCGTCATCGGCAAGCGCGGACAGCTACACCGCTCGGTCAACAATTCCAATCAGGGCGGAGGAGGCGCGGGGGGGTCCACGCATCCCGTGACCGCGAGACGCTGATGGCACGACGATTGGGACGGCTTTCTGGATGGAGATGTCGTCGTGGCCATCGTCGCATATCTTGGGGTTTTCTTTTTGTGTTATCGTAAACGTCTAAGAGCACGGTTGGCTAAGTATGGTGCGGAAGAAGTTCAACCTACGTCCACAGTCCATAATGGAGGTGTAGTGAGTTCAACTGAGTCGCAGACGTAGACTTGTAGGCAACACATTTATTTAACTCCAACACACGAGGTAACTTCCCCTTAACAGAATAACAACCTATGGTGGTGACCACCAGGCTAACTACACTAATTACAACAGGTTCAGGTCCACGTGTTGGAGACTCGTTGAACGGAAAACAAGGACGAAGGTTTCTTCCAGGATGAACAACAACAACCCCCTGGTCCCTCTCGGGACCCGGCTTATATTCTCCATGGCGTGGCCGGCTCCGCCCTTGGCCACGCCCACCTTCCAGAATCCTCGGGAAGGATCTGGGTCCCAACGACGTGACCACCCCTAGCCCCCACTTGGGGCCCCTTCGTAGACTTAACTGGTCACGTGTCCTCCCGGGTCAACCAGAGTGCCATGGTCTTTAGTAACCTCGTTCCTACGGCCGGCACTCCCACACCCTGTCCTGTAGGGGCCGGCACTGCACGCCAAGCGTGGTGCCATCCAGCGCATCAATCAGCGCTCACCGGGCCCCTCTAGGGCTGGTACTACACCCACACCGCTGTGGCGTCCGCGATGTCGCAACACCGCACGCCGTGCCCCTCTAGGGCCGCCACTGCACGTTGACATCCCGCGATGTCACTCTGAGAGGTGTATTGGGCGAGATTGCGTCAATATAAATGCGTCGTTAGGCCCGCCACCACCCAAAGCAGCCGATGAATAAGGTTTGTCACGTGACCAAAACGTGGCCGATTCGTCACCAGTACAGCACACCTGTTGTTGTGTTGAAGAGCAAAACCCCCCACAACATTTGCCATTCGGGTACAGTGACGTTTCGCCGACAATTCCAACAACAGCAGCCAGCATCATCAGGTGGTCTTTAATAGACGGGGCGTAAATGTGATGTCGTCACCTGTGAGCCAATCAGCGGCGAAGGCCAGAGGGGAGGAGGAGGGTGGGGTGTAAAAGTATGCATATACATCACATAGACAAATACATTATTATTATTATTATTTCGCTTGTTTACCCAGGGAAGCCTCGCTGAGTCCCTCGACTCATTCTCAGGAGCTCCTGCCGAGTTGTTGATTTTTTTGCAGTAGAGAGGCGCTGCTGCTGCTGCGGTGCGAGCCCGATTAGGTAATTTGCAGGTTCATTTCATAGCATCGTGATGCTATGGGGCGCCGCAGTGGCAAGATGTTAACAACCTCGCCTGGTATACAGGAGGTCGTGGGTACGATCCCGACCCTGCTGTATATTTGGAGTTTGCGTGCTCTCTTTCTCCTTGCCCTGGCGTGTATTTATTCTCAGGGCCCTCCGGTTTTTCCCTTCGCATACATCGCATCAACATCACGCGTTTAGAGTGTTTGGCTGCTGCTAGGAATATCCACGTGACGGTAAGCCACTACGCTGAGCTATCGTTTTGGGCCAGGTCGCTTCTGAAACAGAGCTACGTAGCTCAGTGGGCCTCACCTTGTAAAATAAAATAAATGCACGTGGCCAATACTGGTCACGTTGTGTGTTTGTTTTTTAGTTTTTTTGCTATGGGGAAAAAAACCAGGGAACCCGAAGTAAACCCATGTAGAACAGGGCGAGAACCTACACACACCCCACACTCACTCAACAAAGACAAAGATCCCCCGTATAGCCTTAACAGACTGATTGGGGCAAGTGCTGTTAGCGAATAGCACCAATGAATGGCGGCACCTATGAAGGTCAGAAAGGCCTGCTGTACATTGGAGTTTGCGTGGTGGCGAGATGTTAACCGCCTCCCCGGTTATACAGGAGGTCGTGGGTTCCACCCTAACCCTGACGCCTGCTGTGTATTTGGAGTTTGCGTGTCTCTCTCTCTCTCCTCGTGGTCGGGTGGATGTCTCCGGATCCTCCGGGTTTACCCCCCCCCCCCAGCCCCCAGAATCAACATCACGCGCTTGATAATATTTTGGCTGCTTTAAGAAGTTCAACATACATTCAGATAGCAACTGTGCTCCTAAACCATCATAGTCTGAAGCACGTGGGGATCAGTCAACTCGCCACGTATGTGTGTGTACGTATGTTGAACTTCTTTTGCACCGTAAGTGGGGGGCGCCAAATTATAGGGATTAAAAATACTAATTTAAAAACATATAAATAAAAAAATACAACAAAAATGCAAAAAAATAATATGTAAAAGAAATACAAATAAAAATACCAGTAAAAAATACGAGGAAAAAATACGAATAAAAACATGCAAATATAAAAAAAATCCGAAGAAAAAATATCAAATTTAAAAATACAAGGAAAAAATGCAAATAAAGAAATGCAAATAAGGAAGATGTAATTGTTTCAATTCCCCGTGCGCATAGAGGGAATGCGAATTATAATTAATTTGGCAACGTTTCTGAGCATGTATGTGTTGGGCAGGCGGACGGACGGACGGACAGACCGAAAAATTATGCCTCTGTTTCAAAAAAACAAAAAGCTCACAAAAAAACATGACACGGAAACGGAGGGGCAAAATGTTTCCCAGTTTACCAAAAAACCTCAGCCAAGAATGTTGTTGCCCTTGGGGTTTGGGGGCGGCGGCGCCAATTGCACGGTTTGCCTATGGCGCCGGTTGCTAGCAGCTCGTGGAGGGACACCTCTGGTTGTAACGCTCACTCGACCCACACTCGACCCACACTCGCCCCCACTCGACCCACACTCGACCCACACTCGTCCCCACACTCGACCCACACTCGACCCACACTCGCCCCCACACTCGCCCCACACTCGACCCACACTCGACCCACACTCGACCCACACTCGCCCCCACACTCTCTCCACACTCGCCCCACACTCGACCCACACTCGCCCCACACTCGCACCCACACTCTCCCCACACTCGACCCACACTCTCTCCACACTCGCCCCACACTCGCACCCACACTCTCCCCACACTCGCCCCCACACTCGTCCCCACACTCGACCCACACTCGACCCACACTCGCCCCCACACTCGACCCACACTCGACCCACACTCGCCCCCACACTCGACCCACACTCGACCCACACTCGCACCCACACTCGCCCCACGCTCCACACTCGCCCCACACTCGCCCTGCCACTGCCGCTGCTACTGCTGCTACTTACTGCCTGCACGCGGATTCCCGCTGTGTCAGCGAATTTCCCAAGGCGCGTCTGCGTGTCAAGACTTCATCATTCGCAACGTTCCCACCGGCTGTTCCTCGCTCCGTCCCAATTTTTTTTTCCCCGTTCTCCTCTCTCTCTCTCTTTTTTTCTCTCTCTCTCAATTCCCACCGTGACCCAGATTCGATTGATTCAATTTGCAAGAGCTTCCTGCGTGTCACGGTGCGTGTGTGAGTGTGTGCGTGTGTGTGGTGTCTTTGTGTGTGCGTGTGCGCGGTGGAATGTGGGGAGCGGTAGTGCAACGGTTAGCGCTACGCTGCGCTATGAACCCGGCGAACCGAGTTCGATTCCCACTCACGGCCAACACCCAGCGACGAATATCTGAACCGGTCCCTGGGCCTCCTGTAGGTCGACTCAGCCTCAAATGAGTACCTGGTGCGGTGTGTAAACATCGTCACTGGGGAGACAAAGGCGGTCGCGCGTGGTGCTGTCCACGCGCTCCCTCGTGCGCCGTGCCGGCCTTCATAGGTCCTCGCTAACAGCACTTGCTCCAACAGTCTGTTGAGGCTACGCGGGGGATCTGTGTCTTTGTTCGGTGGGGAGAGAGTGGTGGCGAAGTCTCATCATCAGCAAGCTCCTCCGGCAGGCGAGGCTGCGTTGGCTGGGGCATGTAGCCCGCATGCCCAGCCACCGCATGCCCCAACAGCTTTTGTTTGTAGGGATAGAGGGGGGCTAAACGGGCGCGGCATCGGCTCGACAAGAGATTGGCTAATGCAGTACAAGATGACGTGGAGCTGAGTGGACTTGCCGATGACTGGTACCAGCGGTGTCAAGATGGGCCTCTGTGGAGTAAGGTTCGTCAAGGACGCTGCTACCGGGCAGTTGGAGGCAGTCGCCCTCCCAATGGAGGGCAGAGGAGCGACGCTCACAACAACGGGCGTAGTTCTGGGTGGATGAAACGCGGCGAGTTGCTACATTCGGGGGAAGCAACACGTGGTGCATCTGCTCGGTCACCTCGCTCGGTCAAACTCAGGGCGCCCGCAGGGTCTGTGCCGTGACCTCCTGCTAGCAGCAACCCTGCAACGCTTCACGAGGCCTCAGAGCGCACCTGGCACGGGTTGGGGGTGGGGGGTGGGCAGGGGTTGCGTCGGCGGCCCCGAGGCACCGGTGCCGCGTGCGGCTCTTCAAGGACTGCCTCGTGATGCCCCCATCCTCGTGCTCTTGAAATATTGAGGGGGTGGTGTTTTGTTCCCAATTCGAAATGAAACGTGGCTCTTCGTGTTGTTCATAGTCTTTGGGTCCTTCGGTAAAGTCACGTTGATAGGTTCAAAGAAAATAACGAAAAAGTAACAAACCAAAAACTACTGCGTTGCAAGCGGTCGTCCTCAAGCAGTTGAACTGCTTCTCGACGCGTGATGATGCTCCAGTAGTTCCACTGTTCCAGTAGTTCCACTGCTCCAGTAGTTGCGATCGAAACGTCGTCGTTTTTTGTTATTTTCTTTGAACCCATCCACGTGACTTTACCGAAAGAACCAAAGAATATGAATTACTGCAGTCAGGAAAGCGTTAAGTCAAGATCTAGCTCCACTTGTTGTTGTTTTAGTTGTTGCACGAAACCCTGACCTAGCGCGACCCCGTGACCTAGCACGACCCCGTGACCTAGCACGACCCCGTGACCTAGCACGACCCCCTGACCTAGCACGACCCCGTGACCGATCACGACCCCATGACCTAGCACGACCCCATGACCTAGCACGACCCGTGACCTAGCACGGCCCCGTGACCTAGCGTGACCCCGTGACCTAACACGACCCTGTGACCTAGCACGACCCCGTGACCTAGCACGACCCCCTGACCTAGCACGACCTCCTGATCTAGCGTGACCCCGTGACCTAGCACGACCCCTGACCTAGCACGACCCCGTGACCTAGCACGACCCCCTGACTTAGCACGACCCCGTGACCTAGCACGACCCCGTGACCTAGCACGACCCCCTGACCTAGCACGACCCCGTGACCGATCACGACCCCATGACCTAGCACGACCCCATGACCTAGCACGACCCGTGACCTAGCACGGCCCCGTGACCTAGCGTGACCCCGTGACCTAACACGACCCTGTGACCTAGCACGACCCCGTGACCTAGCACGACCCCCTGACCTAGCACGACCTCCTGATCTAGCGTGACCCCGTGACCTAGCACGACCCCTGACCTAGCACGACCCCGTGACCTAGCACGACCCCCTGACTTAGCACGACCCCGTGACCTAGCACGACCCCGTGACCTAGCACGACCCCGTGACCTAGCACGACCCTGTGACCTAGCACGACCCCGTGACCTAGCACGACCCCGTGACCTAGCACTACCCCCTGACCTAGCACGGACACAAGCGCCGTGGTGACGTCGCCACCACTTAGTGACGGTTGTTGTTGTTGTGTCTGTATATCTGTCTGTGTGAGTGTCTGCGTGTGCATAAAACAAATGCAAAGTGGTGCTGGTGGTGCACTGCGGACCTGACAACCTGAGTTCGATTCCCCAGCCACGGCTGACAACAGTGGCGACTGAATCCTGAACCGGTCCTGAAACCGACCCCGCTCTGTGTCTCACCCACACCGACCCCGCTCTGTCTCACCCACACCAACCCCGCTCTGTCTCACCCACACCAACCCCGCTCTGTCTCACCCACACCAACCCCGCTCTGTCTCACCCACACCAACCCCGCTCTGTCTCACCCACACCAACCCCGCTCTGTCTCACCCACACCAACCCCGCTATGTCTCACCCACACCGACTCCGCTGTGTCTCACCCACACTGACCCCGCTCTGTCTCACCCACACCAACCCCGCTCTGTCTCACCCACACCAACCCCGCTCTCTGTCTCACCCACACCAACCCCGCTCTGTCTCACCCACACCAACCCCACTCTGTCTCACCCACACCAACCCCGCTCTGTCTCACCCACACCAACCCCGCCCTGTCTCACCCACACCAACCCCGCCCTGTCTCACCCACACCAACCCCACTCTGTGTCTCACCCACACCGACCCCGCTCTGTCTCACCCACACCAACCCCGCTCTGTGTCTCACCCACACCAACCCCACTCTGTCTCACCCACACCAACCCCGCTCTGTCTCACCCACACCAACCCCGCTCTGTCTCACCCACACCAACCCCGCTGTGTCTCACCCACACCAACCCCGCTCTGTCTCACCCACACCAACCCCGCTCTGTCTCACCCACACCAACCCCGCTCTGTCTCACCCACACCAACCCCGCTCTCTGTCTCACCCACACCAACCCCGCTCTGTCTCACCCACACCAACCCCGCTCTGTGTCTCACCCACACCAACCCCGCTCTGTGTCTCACCCACACCAACCCCGCTCTGTGTCTCACCCACACCGACCCCGCTCTGTCTCACCCACACCAACCCCGCTCTGTCTCACCCACACCAACCCCGCTCTGTCTCACCCACACCAACCCCGCTCTGTCTCACCCACACCAACCCCGCTCTCTGTCTCACCCACACCAACCCCGCTCTGTCTCACCCACACCAACCCCGCTGTGTCTCACCCACACCAACCCCGCTCTGTCTCACCCACACCGACCCCGCTCTGTCTCACCCACACCAACCCCGCTCTGTCTCACCCACACCAACCCCGCTGTGTCTCACCCACACCAACCACGCTCTGTGTCTCACCCACACCAACTCCCCACTCGCCTCGATAACGTCCTCGCAGATCCCGGTGGGGTAAAATGCGTGTAGGCTCCATCACTCTTCCGTTTGGAAGAGTAGGCCAAAACCACGACTTTGGCTGCGGGGCTTCGCCCGTCTCTCGGTCATCGGATAGCTCCCCTTGTGGCTCGCAGAGCGTGCGTTGATTGCACGCGTGTCCAGTATTGGCACGCACATACAGACATAAAATGAATAGCGCATACGACTAAGCCTGGCTTTTGTGGGCTAGGAAAGGGAGCATTTTTGATTCTGCGGATAACGAGCGCGGCCAAGGCCCTCGGAAAACAAATATGACTATATTTATCATTAATATTAAAATTGTCAATATGTATGTGTTATATATATATAACGATGGAACAGCTACTGTGAGATTCGCATGGGGAAGGCGATAAGATAGAATATTTACAGTTGGCAAACAGTTGGTAGAAGATAGCGGCTGAGGAATGGACTTCCCGGCGAGGGAGATGGAGCGACAGACTCGACTCTGGTGGGAATCGCTTCATCGTGAGAGATGGCAACTATGTGAGGAGGCCTTCATCCAGTGGATAATCCATGGCTGCTGCTGTTGTTGTTGTTGTTTCTTACGATGATGATGATGATGATGATACATCTCGCACCTCCGACACATACATGAACACATTATCAATCGCATTATTTCGCTTGTTGACCCAGGGAAGCCTCACTGAGTCTCGTGACTCATTCTCAGGAGGGTCTTGCCGAGCCGTTTTTGCATGAGAAAGGTGCTGATATTGCTGCTGTTGCTGCTGAGGTGTAGTCCCAATGGAGTACGTTTCAAGCTATTGTTGTTTTTAAAGCATTGGAATATTATTGGGGCACTGCAGTAGAGAGATGTTAAATACCTCGCCTGGTATACAGGAGGTCGTGTGTTCGATCCCAGGCCTGACGACGCCTGCTGCTGTATATTTGGAGGTTGCGTGTCTCTCTCTCATCATCAGGGTGGCTAGGAGATGTTAACTGCCTCGCCTGGTATACAGGAGGTCGTGGATTCGATCCCGCGTGGATTTTTCTCCGGGTCTACCGGTTTTTCCCTCCACGTATAGAATGAACATCACGCGTTAAGAGTATTTGTCTACTGCTATACATTTCCACGTGATGATAAGCCACTTCGTTGAGCTATCGTTTGTGACCAGGTCGCTTCTGAAAAATAACTACGTAGCTCAATTGGGCCTCGCCTGGAAAAATAAAATAAATGCACGTGGCCAATGGTGGCCACGTTGTGTGTTTGTGTGTTTGTTTGTTTTTAGCAATGGGGAAAAAACCAGGGAACCCGGAGTAAACCCATGTAGAACAGGGCGAGAACGTACACACACCCCACACTCACTCAATCAACAGAGACAATCATCCCCCCGTATAGCCTTAACAGACTGGTTGGGGCAAGTGGTGTTAACGAGTAGCACCTACGAAAGGCGGCACCTTCGAAGGCCGCGAAGGCTATACGGGGGATCTTTGTCTTTTGTTCACTATGAGCAACGTCGGGAGGAGATGTGCAGCAGTTATGACCCCCAGCGACCTGAGTTCGATTCCCGGTCACGGCTAAAATCAGCGTCGGCGAATAGCTGAAACTGGGCCTCCCCTAGGTCAACTCAAAGTGCATCTACCGGTTCAAACCGAGCGATGGGTTTGGGGGCTCATCTCTGCTGGTGGTGGACAGAAATTCCACATTATCATGGCGGTGGGCAAGTCGGGGTCTCGCCTTTGGCAGAGCACGTGGTAGCCGGACGCACGGAGTACCCGCGCAAGAGGTGGATTAACGAGAATATATCTACAGGGTAAATCTATTTTGGTGAGATATTGTTGATGTTACATCGTGTTTTTTGTATTTATATATATACGTATACCTCAAGGTGAATCAGCGGTCGTGAGAGCGGGCAGGTCCCAATGAAATCTTAATGTGAAGAGTTTAAATCCTAGTTGGTGGCGGTTGACTCAGCCCATCATCCCTTCTTCGGGGGGGTGGGGATCGATAAAGTTTCTACCAATCACGTGTGCAGCGACCCCGCCACACTTCACGTGGCTTCAGATCGCACCTAGCACGCTGGGCCGGCAACCTCTTTTGTGACGTTCAACACCGCAATGCCCCGCCCCCACCAACGGCCCCCGAATGACGTCATTCGCGTCACGCACGTGGCCCAGGTGACGAGCAACCAACCATCAACCGCCGTTGGCCTCTGTTCGCTCCGTGGCACCCGTCGATTTGCGGGGCCGCCAAAAGTCGTGGCCAGCACGCGTTAAGGGGCCGTCCATAAATGACGTCACGCACCTGGGTGGGGGGGTGGGTCAGACATTTGTGACGATGTGTGACGAGGAAGGGGGGGGGGGGTTAAGAAATGTGACGTCACATCAAAATGTGCAATTTGAAATAAATATAGACAACACGTTCTACTTAATTAAATAGACTTTTTAATAAATGTTTTCTCCTACAACATCAGAGTGCAGCGCCACATTAAATACTCACTACAATGACAATAGTTTAAAGCGATATGAAGCATGGAAATATATTATTTTTTTTGTGGGGGGGAGATTTGTCACGTCATATTTGAGGGGGGGGGTCTGACTTTTTGTGACGCCGTGTGACGATGGGGAGGATTGGGGGGGGGTAAAAAATCGTCCAAAATCGCGTGACGTCATTTATGGACGGCCCCCTAGCCAGAGAAAACCTCGACTCCTCCAATGGGGGAGCTTCTCTCTCTCTCTCTCCCTCTCTCCCTGTAGGCAAGCCCACACCACAACGCCGGTCTAACCGTGCCCGTTCTGTTGTCTGTTTCTTGTCGTTTGCCTTCCGTGACCCCCCTCCCCTACCCCCCGCCCGCCCCCACTTCACCCCACACAACGTGGCCGGAGCAAAGACGCAAATGGAGCGGCTAAGGAAGGTGGAGCGCATCTGCCGAATGCTGAAAAAGGTCTGGTGCTCACGCGTCGCACGCGCGTGCACTCACTCCCCTCCGAGCCGCTTCAACCCCGTGACATCTCCTCCCCCCCTCTTCCCTCCGCTAAGATGATGATGATATAATCTACCTTGATCTCTGCGTTAGCAGGCGCACTGTCACCCTCCACCGCATGCCCCACAACGTGTCGTTTGAGTAATGGGTTGAGGGTGAGTTTTATCAGCTGGTCGGCGCGGGGTGTGTTAGTGTGGTGTGTGTTAGTGTGGTGTGTGTTAGTGTGGTATGTTGTGTGTGTGTTAGTGTGGTGTGTGTGTTAGTGTGGTGTGTGTGTTAGTGTGGTGTGTGTGTTAGTGTGGTGTGTGTTAGTGTGGTGTGTTAGTGTGGTGTGTGGTGTGTGGTGTGTGTGTTAGTATGGTGTGTGTGTTAGTGTGGTGTGTTAGTGTGGTGTGTGCTGTATGTGTTAGTGTGGTGTGTGTGTGTTAGTGTGGTGTGTGTGTTAGTGTGGTGTGTGTGTTAGTGTGGTGTGTTAGTGTGGTGTGTGTTAGTGTGGTGTGTTAGTGTGGTGTGTGGTGTGTGGTGTGTGTGTTAGTGTGGTGTGTTAGTGTAGTATGTGGTGTGTGTGTTAGTGTGGTGTGTGTGTTAGTGTGGTGTGTGTTAGTGTGGTGTGTGTGTGTTAGTGTGGTGTGTGTTAGTGTGGTGTGTTAGTGTGGTGTGTTAGTGTGGTGTGTGTGTGTTAGTGTGGTGTGTGTGTGTTAGTGTGGTGTGTGTGTTAGTGTGGTGTGTTAGTGTAGTGTGTGTGTTAGTGTGGTGTGTGTGTGTTAGTGTGTGTGTTAGTGGTGTGTTAGTGTGGTAGTGTGTCTTAGTGGTGTGTATGTGTTAGTGTGGTGTGTGTGTTGGTGGTGTGTGTGTTAGTGGTGTGTGTGTTAGTGTGGTGTGTGTGTTAGTGTGGTGTGTGTTAGTATGGTGTGTGTGTTAATGGGTGTGTGTGTGTGTTCGTGTGATAGTGTGGTGTGTGTGTTAGTGTGGTGTGTGTGTGTTAGTGTGGTGTGTATGTTAGTGTGGTGTGTGTTAGTATGGTGTGTGTGTTAGTGTGGTGTGTGTGTGTTAGTATGGTGTGTTAGTGTGGTGTGTGTGTTAGTGTGGTGTGTGTGTTAATGTGGTGTGTGTGTGTTAGTATGGTGTGTTAGTGTGGTGTGTGTGTTAGTGTGGTGTGTGTGTTAGTATGGTGTGTGTGTTAGTGTGGTGTGTGTGTTAGTGTGGTGTGTGTGTTAGTATGGTGTGTGTTAATGTGGTGTGTGTGTGTGTTAGTGTGGTGTGTTAGTGTGGTGTGTGTTAGTGTGGTGTGTGTGTTAGTGTGGTGTGTTAGTGTGATAGTGTGTTAGTGCTGCGTGTTACTGTGTTTGCGAGGTAACTGCCCGCGTCTGACAAGTTCGGGGCCGCGTCGCCGAGAAACGCCACAAGGGAATCGTTCCACGTCCCAGCAGCTTCGTAGGGGGGGGTGGGGTGGGGGGGTTGTTCGCTTTGCCTCGCGTGCAGTATTCCCCGGGGCGGCCGCCGGCCCCTTCGAACCGCGTACCCTTCGCAACGAGCGGCAGACGTGGCCTAACAATGATGGTGTCAACCTGTAACGCGTCGAGAGAGAGAGAGAGAGACTCGCAGGCGACAGGAGGACGAGGAGGAAAGCAACGGCGAGCGGAAGGGCAGCGGAAACCTGGCAGGGACGAGCTGGCACCAACGATTGCCCAAGCTCCGCGGTCCTGTTGTGTGCTGAGGGTTTATCGGCCACGCTAATGAGTGTTCACACGCGGGAGGGGGGGGTAGGTGGGGGGGGGGGGCGGGGAAGCGGATCGCCCGGAAAGAAAACGCCACGCGTGCGAGGGGGCAACGCTTGATCCCGTAACAAAACACGCCGGCTGGTGGAAGGAGGGAGGGGGGGGGGTGGGTAGGGGCCACATTTGTTTGCTCGACCCCGCCTTCTCCTGGCAGATCCCAGGCGTGCCACCTACTCGACACCCATCGGTGCGGTGATCCAGCGACCCTCCGCGTCTGGCTCATCACACGGGCAGCCGCGCTCGCCGCAGCCGGCCACAGATTGCGCCCCCACCCCCCACCCCCCCGGGTCGCTCCGCTAATCATCAGCACCCCGCATCGAACCCCGCTGCTCGGATCCACTTAAAACGCGCGGGTGCGAGAGACGGAATAAATGGGGGGGGGGGGGGAGGGGAGAGATTTACAAAATCCCGTGGCGTTAAATTCGAGAGCTGAAGTGTCTGACCTCGGCTACTTGAAGCGGGGTTTGTTTAAAACAAACGTGCTTGGCACTGGCAACAACAGGTTTCTGTTGTTGCCAGTGCCAAGCAGCAGTAGGACGGCAGGATTATCAAGGGGGGGGTGGCCAGTACCACACACGACCGCCTTTGTCTTTCACACACACACCTAAAAAACAAAGACAAAGATCCGCGTGTCATCATTCTTTGTGCCATCAGTCTGTGCGTCATCACTCTGTGCGTAACCACTCTGTGCGTCATCACTCTGTCACTCTGTGTCACCACTCTGTGTGTCATCACTCTGTCACTCTGTGTGTCATCACTCTGTGTGTCATCACTCTGTCACTCTGTGTGTCATCACTCTGTGTGTCACCACTCTGTGTGTCACCACTCTGCGTGTCATCACTCTGTCACTCTGTGCGTCATCACTCTGTGTCATCACTCTGTGCGGCATCACTCTGTGTGTCATCACTCTGTGTGTCACCACTCTGTGTGTCATTACTCTGTGTGTCACCACTCTGTGTGTCATCACTCTGTGCGTCATCACTCTGTGCGTCATCACTCTGTGTGTCATCACTCTGTGTGCCACCACTCTGTGTGTCATCACTCTGTGTGTCACCACTCTGTGTGTCACCACTCTGTGTGTCATCACTCTGTGTGTCATCACTCTGTGTGCCACCACTCTGTGCGTCATCACTCTGTGTGTCATCACTCTGTCAATCTGTGTCATCACTCTGTGTGTCACCACTCTGTGCGTCATCACTCTGTGTGTCATCACTCTGTGTGTCATCACTCTCTGTGTCATCACTCTGTGCGTCACCACTCTGTCACTCTGTGTGTCATCACTCTGTGTGTCACCACTCTGTGTGTCATCACTCTGTGTGTCATCACTCTGTCACTCTGTGTGTCACCATTTTGTGTGTCATCACTCTGTGCGTCATCACTCTGTGCGTCATCACTCTGCGTGTCATCACTCTGTGCGTCATCACTCTGTGCGTCATCACTCTGCGTGTCATCACTCTGTGTGTCATCACTCTGTGTGTCATCAATCTGTGCGTCAGCTCTCTGTCACGCTGTGCGTCATCACTCTGTGTGTCATCACTCTGTGTGGCATCACTCTGTGTGTCATCACTCTGTCACTCTGTGTGTCATCACTCTGTGTGTCACCACTCTGTGTGTCACCACTCTGCGTGTCATCACTCTGTCACTCTGTGCGTCATCACTCTGTGTCATCACTCTGTGCGGCATCACTCTGTGTGTCATCACTCTGTGTGTCACCACTCTGTGTGTCATTACTCTGTGTGTCACCACTCTGTGTGTCATCACTCTGTGCGTCATCACTCTGTGCGTCATCACTCTGTGTGTCATCACTCTGTGTGCCACCACTCTGTGTGTCATCACTCTGTGTGTCACCACTCTGTGTGTCACCACTCTGTGTGTCATCACTCTGTGTGTCATCACTCTGTGTGCCACCACTCTGTGCGTCATCACTCTGTGTGTCATCACTCTGTCAATCTGTGTCATCACTCTGTGTGTCACCACTCTGTGCGTCATCACTCTGTGTGTCATCACTCTGTGTGTCATCACTCTCTGTGTCATCACTCTGTGCGTCACCACTCTGTCACTCTGTGTGTCATCACTCTGTGTGTCACCACTCTGTGTGTCATCACTCTGTGTGTCATCACTCTGTCAATCTGTGTGTCACCATTTTGTGTGTCATCACTCTGTGCGTCATCACTCTGTGCGTCATCACTCTGCGTGTCATCACTCTGTGCGTCATCACTCTGTGCGTCATCACTCTGCGTGTCATCACTCTGTGTGTCATCACTCTGTGTGTCATCAATCTGTGCGTCAGCTCTCTGTCACGCTGTGCGTCATCACTCTGTGTGTCATCACTCTGTGTGGCATCACTCTGTGCGTCATCACTCTGTGCGTCATCACTCTGTGTGCCATCACTCTGTGTGTCATCACTCTGTGCGTCATCTCTCTGTCACTCTGTGCGTCATCACTCTGTGTGTCATCACTCTGTGTGTCATCACTCTGTGCTTCATCACTCTGTCCGTCATCACTCTGTGCGTCATCACTCTGTCACTCTGTGCGTCATCACTCTGTGCGTCATCACTCTGTCACTCTGTGTCACCACTCTGTGCGTCATCACTCTGTGCATGAACACTCCGTGCGTCATCACTCTGTGCGCCATCCCTCTGTGCATCACCACTCCGTGCGTCATCACTCTGTGCGTCACCACTCCGTGCGTCATCACTCTGTGCGTCACCACTCTGTGCGTCATCACTCTGTGTGCCACCACTCTGTATGTCATCACTCTGTCACTCTCTGTGTCATCACACTGTGCGTCATCACTCTGTGCATCACCACTCTGTGCATCATCACTCTGTGCGTCATCACTCTGCGTGTCATCACTCTGTGTGTCATCACTCTGTGTGGCATCACTCTGTGCGTCATCACTCTGTGTGTCATCACTCTGTCAATCTGTGTGTCATCACTCTGTGTGTCACCACTCTGTGCGTCATCACTCTCTGTGTCATCACTCTGTGTGTCATCACTCTCTGTGTCATCACTCTGTGCGTCACCACTCTGTCACTCTGTGTGTCATCACTCTGTGTGTCACCACTCTGTGTGTCATCACTCTGTGTGTCATCACTCTGTCACTCTGTGTGTCACCATTTTGTGTGTCATCACTCTGTGCGTCATCACTCTGTGCGTCATCACTCTGCGTGACATCACACTGTGTGTCATCAGTCTGTGTGTCATCACTCTGTGCGTCATCTCTCTGTCACGCTGTGCGTCATCACTCTGTGTGTCATCACTCTGTGTGGCATCACTCTGTGCGTCATCACTCTGTGCGTCATCACTCTTTGTGCCATCACTCTGTGTGTCATCACTCTGTGCGTCATCTCTCTGTCACTCTGTGCGTCATCACTCTGTGTGTCATCACTCTGTGTGTCATCACTTTGTGCTTCATCACTCTGTCCGTCATCACTCTGTGCGTCATCACTCTGTGCGTCATCACTCTGTCACTCTGTGTCACCACTCTGTGCGTCATCACTCTGTGCATGAACACTCCGTGCGTCATCACTCTGTGCGTCATCCCTCTGTGCATCACCACTCCGTGCGACATCACTCTGTGCGTCACCACTCCGTGCGTCATCACTCTATGTGTCATCAGTCTGTGTGTCATCACTCTGTCACTCTGTGTGTCATCACTCTGTGTGTCATCACTCTGTGTGTCATCACTCTGTCACTCTGTGTGTCACCACTCTGTGTGTCATCACTCTGTGCGTCACCACTCCGTGTGTCATCACTCTGTGCGTCATCACTCTGTGCGTCATCACTCTGTGTGTCATCAATCTGTGTGTGACCACTCTGTGTGTCATCACTCTGTCACTCTGTGTGTCATCACTCTGTGCGTCATCACTCTGTGTGTCATCACTCTGTGCGTCATCACTTGGTGTGTCATCACTCTGTGTGTCATCACTCTCTGTGTCATCACTCTGTGCGTCACCACTCTGTCACTCTGTGTGTCATCACTCTGCGTGTCACCACTCTGTGTGTCATCACTCTGTGTCATCACTCTGTCACTCTGTGTGTCACCATTTTGTGTGTCATCACTCTGTGCGTCATCACTCTGTGCGTCATCACTCTGCGTGTCATCACTCTGTGCGTCATCTCTCTGTAACGCTGTGCGTCATCACTCTGTGTGTCATCACTCTGTGTGGCATCACTCTGTGCGTCATCACTCTGTGCGTCATCAATCTGTGTGCCATCACTCTGTGTGTCATCACTCTGTGCGTCATCTCTCTGCCACTCTGTGCGTCATCACTCTGTGTGTCATCACTCTGTGTGTCATCACTCTGTGCGTCATCACTCTGTCCGTCATCACTCTGTGCGTCATCATTCTGTCACTCTGTGCGTCATCACTCTGTGCGTCATCACGCTGTCACTCTGTGTCACCACTCTGTGCGTCATCACTCTGTGCATGAACACTCCGTGCATCATCACTCTGTGCGTCACCACTCCGTGCGTCATCACTCTGTGCATCACCACTCTGTGCGTCATCACTCTGTGTGCCACCACTCTGTATGTCATCACTCTGTCACTCTCTGTGTCATCACTCTGTGCGTCATCACTCTGTGCATCACCACTCTGTGCGTCATCAATCTGTGCGTCACCACTCTGTGCATCATCACTCTGTGTGTCATCACTCTGTGTGTTATCACTCTGTGTGTTATCACTCTGTCACACTGTGTGTCATCATTCTGTGCGTCATCACTCTGTGTGCCACCACTCTGTATGTCATCACTCTGTCACTGTCTGTGTCATCACTCTGTGCGTCATCACTCTGTGCATCAGCACTCTGTGCATCATCAATCTGTGCGTCACCACTCTGTGCGTCATCACTCTATGTGTCATCAGTCTGTGTGTCATCACTCTGTGTGTTATCACTCTGTCACTCTGTGTGTCATCACTCTGTGTGTCATCACTCTGTGTGTCATCACTCTGTCACTCTGTGTGTCACCACTCTGTGTGTCATCACTCTGTGCATCACCACTCTGTGTGTCATCACTCTGTGCGTCATCACTCTGTGTGTCATCACTCTGTGTGTCATCACTCTGTGTGTCACCACTCTGTGTGTCATCACTCTGTCACTCTGTGTGTCATCACTCTGTGCGTCATCACTTTGTGTGTCATCACTCTGTGTGTCACCACTCTGTGTGTCACCACTCTGTGTGTCATCACTCTGTCACTGCGTGTGTCACCACTCTGTGTGTCATCACTCTGTGCGTATCCACTCTGTGTGTCATCACTCTGTGCGTCATCACTCTGTGCGTCATCACTCTGTGTGTCATCACTCTGTGTGCCACCACTATGTGCGTCATGACTCTGTGTCATCACTCTGTCAATCTGTGTGTCATCACTCTGTGTGTCATCACTCTCTGTGTCATCACTCTGGACGTCACCACTCTGTCACTCTGTGTGTCATCACTCTGTGTGTCACCACTCTGTGCGTCATCACTCTGTGTGTCATCACTCTGTTTGTCATCACTCTCTGTGTCATCACTCTGGGCGTCACCACTCTCTCACTCTGTGTTTCATCATTCTGTGTGTCACCACTCTGTGCGTCATCACTCTGTGTGTTATCACTCTGTGTGTCATCACTCTCTGTGTCATCACTCTGGGCGTCACCACTCTGTCACTCTATGTGTAATCACTCTGTGTGTCACCACTCTGTGTCATCACTCTGTGTGTCATCACTCTGTCACTTTGTGTGTCACCACTCTCTGTGTCATCACTCTGTGCGTCATCTCTCTGTCACGCTGTGCGTCATCACTCTGGTCGTCATCACTCTGTGCGTCATCACTCTGTCACTCTGTGCGTCATCACTCTGTGCGTCATCACTCTGTCATTCTGTGTCACCACTCTGTGCGTCATCACTCTGTGCATGAACACTCCGTGCGTCATCACTCTGTGCGTCATCCCTCTGTGCATCACCACTCCGTGCGACATCACTCTGTGCGTCACCACTCCGTGCGTCATCACTCTGTGCGTCACCACTCTGTGCGTCATCACTCTGTGTGCCACCACTCTGTATGTCATCACTCTATCACTCTCTGTGTCATCACACTGTGCGTCATCACTCTGTGCATCACCACTCTGTGCGTCATCACTCTGTGCGTCACCACTCTGTGCGTCATCACTCTGTGTGTCATCACTCTGTGTGTTATCACTCTGTCACTCTGTGCGTCATCACTCTATGTGTCATCAGTCTGTGTGTCATCACTCTGTCACTCTGTGTGTCATCACTCTGTGTGTCATCACTCTGTGTGTCATCACTCTGTCACTCTGTGTGTCACCACTCTGTGTGTCATCACTCTGTGCGTCACCACTCCGTGTGTCATCACTCTGTGCGTCACCACTCTGTGCGTCATCACTCTATGTGTCATCAGTCTGTGTGTCATCACTCTGTCACTCTTTGTGTCATCACTCTGTGTGTCATCACTCTGTGTGTCATCACTCTGTCACTCTGTGTGTCACCACTCTGTGTGTCATCACTCTGTGCGTCACCACTCCGTGTGTCATCACTCTGTGCATCATCACTCTGTGCGTCATCATTCTGTGTGTCATCAATCTGTGTGTCACCACTCTGTGTGTCATCACTCTGTCACTCTGTGTGTCATCACTCTGTGCGTCATCACTCTGTGTGTCATCACTCTGTGCGTCATCACTCTGTGTGTCATCACTCTGTGTGTCATCACTCTCTGTGTCATCACTCTGTGCGTCACCACTCTGTCACTCTGTGTGTCATCACTCTGTGTGTCACCACTCTGTGTGTCATCACTCTGTGTCATCACTCTTTCACTCTGTGTGTCACCATTTTGTGTGTCATCACTCTGTGCGTCATCACTCTGTGCGTCATCACTCTGCGTGTCATCACTCTGTGCGTCATCTCTCTGTCACTCTGTGCGTCATCACTCTGTGTGTCATCACTCTGTGTGTCATCACTCTGTGTGTCATCACTCTGTCCGTCATCACTCTGTGCGTCATCACTCTGTCACTCTGTGTGTCACCACTCTCTGTGTCATCACTCTGTGCGTCATCTCTCTGTCCGCTGTGCGTCATCACTCTGGTTGTCATCACTCTGTGCGTCACCACTCTGTCACTCTGTGTGTCATTACTCTGTGTGTCACCACTCTGTGTGTCATAACTCTGTGTGTCATCACTCTGTCACTCCGTGTGTCATCACTCTGTGCGTCATCACTCTGTGCGTCATCACTCTGCGTGTCATCACTCTGTGCGTCATCACTCTGTGCGTCATCACTCTGCGTGTCATCACTCTGTGTGTCATCACTCTGTGTGTCACCACTCTGTGCGTCATCACTCTGTGTGTCATCACTCTGTTTGTCATCACTCTCTGTGTCATCACTCTGGGCGTCACCACTCTCTCACTCTGTGTTTCATCACTCTGTGTGTCACCACTCTGTGCGTCATCACTCTGTGTGTCATCACTCTGTGTGTCATCACTCTCTATGTCATCACTCTGGGCGTCACCACTCTGTCACTCTATGTGTAATCACTCTGTGTGTCACCACTCTGTGTCATCACTCTGTGTGTCATCACTCTGTCACTCTGTGTGTCACCACTCTCGGTGTCATCACTCTGTGCGTCATCTCTCTGTCACGCTGTGCGTCATCACTCTGGTTGTCATCACTCTGTACGTCACCACTCTGTCACTCTGTGTGTCATCACTCTGTGTTTTCACCACTCTGTGTGTCATCACTCTGTGCGTCATCACTCTGTGCGTCATCACTCTGCGTGTCATCACTCTGTGCGTCATCACTCTGTGCGTCATCACTCTGCGTGTCATCACTCTGTGTGTCATCACTCTGTGTGTCATCACTCTGTGCGTCATCACTCTGACACGCTGTGCATCATCACTCTGTGTGTCATCACTCTGTCACTCTGTGCGTCATCACTCTGTGCGTCATCACTCTGTCACTCTGTGTCACCACTCTGTGCGTCATCACTCTGTGCATGATCACTCCGTGCATCATCACTCTGTGCGTCACCACTCCGTGCGTCATCACTCTGTGCATCACCACTCTGTGTGTCACCACTCTGTGTCATCACTCTGTGTGTCATCACTCTGTCACTCTGTGTGTCACCACTCTCTGTGTCATCACTCTGTGCGTCATCTCTCTGTCACGCTGTGCGTCATCACTCTGGTTGTCATCACTCTGTACGTCACCACTCTGTCACTCTGTGTGTCATCACTCTGTGTTTTCACCACTCTGTGTGTCATCACTCTGTGCGTCATCACTCTGTGCGTCATCACTCTGCGTGTCATCACTCTGTGCGTCATCACTCTGTGCGTCATCACTCTGCGTGTCATCACTCTGTGTGTCATCACTCTGTGTGTCATCACTCTGTACGTCATCACTCTGACACGCTGTGCATCATCACTCTGTGTGTCATCACTCTGTCACTCTGTGCGTCATCACTCTGTGCGTCATCACTCTGTCACTCTGTGTCACCACTCCGTGCGTCATCACTCTGTGCATGAACACTCCGTGCATCATCACTCTGTGCGTCACCACTCCGTGCGTCATCACTCTGTGCATCACCACTCTGTGCGCCATCACTCTGTGTGCCACCACTCTGTATGTCATCACTCTGTCACTCTCTGTGTCATCACTCTGTGCGTCATCACTCTGTGCATCACCACTCTGTGCGTCATCAATCTGTGCGTCACCAATCTGTGCATCATCACTCTGTGTGTCATCACTCTGTGTGTTATCACTCTGTGTGTTATCACTCTGTCACTCTGTGTGTCATCACTCTGTGCGTCATCACTCTGTGTGCCACCACTCTGTATGTCATTACTCTGTCACTCTCTGTGTCATCACTCTGTGCGTCATCACTCTGTGCATCAGCACTCTGTGCGTCATCAATCTGTGCGTCACCACTCTGTGCGTCATCACTCTATGTGTCTTCAGTCTGTGTGTCATCACTCTGTGTGTTATCACTCTGTCCCTCTGTGTGTCATCACTCTGTGTGTCATCACTCTGTGTGTCATCACTCTGTCACTCTGTGTGTCACCACTCTGTGTGTCATCACTCTGTGCGTCACCACTCTGTGCGTCATCACTCTGTGTGTCATCACTCTGTGTGTCACCACTCTGTGTGTCATCACTCTGTCACTCTGTGTGTCATCACTCTGTGCGTCATCACACTGTGTGTCATCACTCTGTGTGTCATCACTCTGTGTGTCACCACTCTGTGTGTCACCACTCTGTATGTCATCACTCTGTCACTCTGTGTGTCACCACTCTGTGTGTCATCACTCTGTGCGTATCCACTCTGTGTGTCATCACTCTGTGCGTCATCACTCTGTGCGTCATCACTCTGTGTGTCATCACTCTGTGTGCACCACTCTGTGCGTCATGACTCTGTGTGTCATCACTCTGTCAATCTGTGTGTCATCACTCTGTGTGTCATCACTCTTTGTGTCATCACTCTGGACGTCACCACTCTGTCACTCTGTGTGGCATCACTCTGTGTGTCACCAATCTGTGCGTCATCACTCTGTGTGTCATCACTCTGTTTGTCATCACTCTCTGTGTCATCACTCTGGGCGTCACCACTCTCTCACTCTGTGTTTCATCACACTGTGTGTCACCACTCTGTGCGTCATCACTCTGTGTGTCATCACTCTGTGTGTCATCACTCTCTGTGTCATCACTCTGGGCGTCACCACTCTGTCACTCTATGTGTCATAACTCTGTGTGTCACCACACTGTGTCATCACTCTGTGTGTCATCACTCTGTCACTCTGTGTGTCACCACTCTCTGTGTCATCACTCTGTGCGTCATCTCTCTGTCACGCTGTGCGTCATCACTCTGGTTGTCATCACTCTGTGCGTCACCACTCTGTCACTCTGTGTGTCATTACTCTGTGTGTCAGCACTCTGTGTGTCATCACTCTGTGTGTCATCACTATGTCACTCTGTGTGTCATCACTCTGTGCGTCATCACTCTGTGCGTCATCACTCTGCGTGTCATCACTTTGTGCGTCATCACTCTGTGCGTCATCACTCTGCGTGTCATCACTCTGTGTGTCATCACTCTGTGTGTCATCACTCTGTGCGTCATCTCTCTGTCACGCTGTGCATCATCACTCTGTGTGTCATCACTCTGTGTGTCATCACTCTGTGTGTCATCACTCTGTGCGTCATCTCTCTGTCGCTCTGTGCGTCATCACTCTGTGTGTCATCATTCTGTGTGTCATCACTCTGCGTCATCACTCTGTGTGTCATCACTCTGTGCGTCATCACTCTGTCACTCTGTGTCACCACTCTGTGCGTCATCACTCTGTGCATGACCACTCTATGCGTCATCACTCTGTGCGTCATCCCTCTGTGCATCACCACTCCGTGCGTCATCACTCTGTGCGTCACCACTCCGCGCGTCATCACTCTGTGCGTCACCACTCTGTGCGTCATCACCCTGTGTGCAACCATTCTATGTGTCATCACTCTTTCACTCTGTGTCATCACTCTGTGCGTCATCACTCTGTGCATCACCACTCTGTGCGTCATCACTCTGTGCGTCACCACTCTGTGCGTCATCACTCTGTGTGTCATCACTTTGTGTGTCATCACTCTGTCACTCTGTGTGTCATCACTCTGTGTGCCAAAACTCTGTGTGTCACCACTCTGTCACACTGTGCGTCATCACTCTGTGCGTCATCACTCTGTGTGTCATCACTCTGTGTGTCATCACTCTGTGAGTCATCACTTTGTGTGTCATCACTGTCACTGTGTGTCACCAATCTGTGTGTCACCACTCTGTGCATCACCACTCTGTGCGTCATCACTCTGTGCGTCACCACTCTGTGCGTCATCACTCTGTGTGTCATCACTTTGTGTGTCATCACTCTGTCACTCTGTGTGTCATCACTCTGTGTGACAAAACTCTGTGTGTCACCACTCTGTCACACTGTGCGTCATCACTCTGTGCATCATCACTCTGTGCGTCATCTCTCTGTCACTCTGTGCGCCATCACTCTGTGTGTCATCACTCTGTGTGTCATCACTCTGCGTCATCACTCTGTGTGTCATCACTCTGTGCGTAATCACTCTGTCACTCTGTGTCACCACTCTGTGCGTCATCACTCTGTGCATGACCACTCTATGCGTCATCACTCTGTGCGTCATCCCTCTGTGCATCACCACTCCGTGCGTCATCACTCTGTGCGTCACCACTCCGCGCGTCATCACTCTGTGCGTCACCACTCTGTGCGTCATCACTCTGTGTGCAACCATTCTACGTGTCATCACTCTTTCACTCTGTGTGTCATCACTCTGTGCGTCATCACTCTGTGCATCACCACTCTGTGCGTCATCACTCTGTGTGTTATCACTCTGTCACTCTGTGTGTCATCACTCTGTGCGTCATCACTCTGTGTGCCACCACTCTGTATGTCATTACTCTGTCACTCTCTGTGTCATCACTCTGTGCGTCATCACTCTGTGCATCAGCACTCTGTGCGTCATCAATCTGTGCGTCACCACTCTGTGCGTCATCACTCTATGTGTCATCAGTCTGTGTGTCATCACTCTGTGTGTTATCACTCTGTCACTCTGTGTGTCATCACTCTGTGTGTCATCACTCTGTGTGTCATCACTCTGTCACTCTGTGTGTCACCACTCTGTGTGTCATCACTCTGTGCGTCACCACTCTGTGCGTCATCACTCTGTGTGTCATCACTCTGTGTGTCACCACTCTGTGTGTCATCACTCTGTCACTCTGTGTGTCATCATTCTGTGCGTCATCACACTGTGTGTCATCACTCTGTGTGTCATCACTCTGTGTGTCACCACTCTGTGTGTCACCACTCTGTATGTCATCACTCTGTCACTCTGTGTGTCACCACTCTGTGTGTCATCACTCTGTGCGTATCCACTCTGTGTGTCATCACTCTGTGCGTCATCACTCTGTGCGTCATCACTCTGTGTGTCATCACTCTGTGTGCACCACTCTGTGCGTCATGACTCTGTGTGTCATCACTCTGTCAATCTGTGTGTCATCACTCTGTGTGTCATCACTCTTTGTGTCATCACTCTGGACGTCACCACTCTGTCACTCTGTGTGGCATCACTCTGTGTGTCACCAATCTGTGCGTCATCACTCTGTGTGTCATCACTCTGTTTGTCATCACTCTCTGTGTCATCACTCTGGGCGTCACCACTCTCTCACTCTGTGTTTCATCACACTGTGTGTCACCACTCTGTGCGTCATCACTCTGTGTGTCATCACTCTGTGTGTCATCACTCTCTGTGTCATCACTCTGGGCGTCACCACTCTGTCACTCTATGTGTCATAACTCTGTGTGTCACCACACTGTGTCATCACTCTGTGTGTCATCACTCTGTCACTCTGTGTGTCACCACTCTCTGTGTCATCACTCTGTGCGTCATCTCTCTGTCACGCTGTGCGTCATCACTCTGGTTGTCATCACTCTGTGCGTCACCACTCTGTCACTCTGTGTGTCATTACTCTGTGTGTCAGCACTCTGTGTGTCATCACTCTGTGTGTCATCACTATGTCACTCTGTGTGTCATCACTCTGTGCGTCATCACTCTGTGCGTCATCACTCTGCGTGTCATCACTTTGTGCGTCATCACTCTGTGCGTCATCACTCTGCGTGTCATCACTCTGTGTGTCATCACTCTGTGTGTCATCACTCTGTGCGTCATCTCTCTGTCACGCTGTGCATCATCACTCTGTGTGTCATCACTCTGTGTGTCATCACTCTGTGTGTCATCACTCTGTGCGTCATCTCTCTGTCGCTCTGTGCGTCATCACTCTGTGTGTCATCATTCTGTGTGTCATCACTCTGCGTCATCACTCTGTGTGTCATCACTCTGTGCGTCATCACTCTGTCACTCTGTGTCACCACTCTGTGCGTCATCACTCTGTGCATGACCACTCTATGCGTCATCACTCTGTGCGTCATCCCTCTGTGCATCACCACTCCGTGCGTCATCACTCTGTGCGTCACCACTCCGCGCGTCATCACTCTGTGCGTCACCACTCTGTGCGTCATCACCCTGTGTGCAACCATTCTATGTGTCATCACTCTTTCACTCTGTGTCATCACTCTGTGCGTCATCACTCTGTGCATCACCACTCTGTGCGTCATCACTCTGTGCGTCACCACTCTGTGCGTCATCACTCTGTGTGTCATCACTTTGTGTGTCATCACTCTGTCACTCTGTGTGTCATCACTCTGTGTGCCAAAACTCTGTGTGTCACCACTCTGTCACACTGTGCGTCATCACTCTGTGCGTCATCACTCTGTGTGTCATCACTCTGTGTGTCATCACTCTGTGAGTCATCACTTTGTGTGTCATCACTGTCACTGTGTGTCACCAATCTGTGTGTCACCACTCTGTGCATCACCACTCTGTGCGTCATCACTCTGTGCGTCACCACTCTGTGCGTCATCACTCTGTGTGTCATCACTTTGTGTGTCATCACTCTGTCACTCTGTGTGTCATCACTCTGTGTGACAAAACTCTGTGTGTCACCACTCTGTCACACTGTGCGTCATCACTCTGTGCATCATCACTCTGTGCGTCATCTCTCTGTCACTCTGTGCGTCATCACTCTGTGTGTCATCACTCTGTGTGTCATCACTCTGCGTCATCACTCTGTGTGTCATCACTCTGTGCGTCATCACTCTGTCACTCTGTGTCACCACTCTGTGCGTCATCACTCTGTGCATGACCACTCTATGCGTCATCACTCTGTGCGTCATCCCTCTGTGCATCACCACTCCGTGCGTCATCACTCTGTGCGTCACCACTCCGCGTGTCATCACTCTGTGCGTCACCACTCTGTGCGTCATCACTCTGTGTGCAACCATTCTACGTGTCATCACTCTTTCACTCTGTGTGTCATCACTCTGTGCGTCATCACTCTGTGCATCACCACTCTGTGCGTCATCACTCTGTGCGTCACCACTCTGTGCGTCATCACTCTGTGTGTCATCACTTTGTGTGTCATCACTCTGTCACTCTGTGTGTCATCACTCTGTGTGCCAAAACTCTGTGTGTCACCACTCTGTCACACTGTGCGTCATCACTCTGTGCGTCATCACTCTGTGTGTCATCACTCTGTGTGTCATCACTCTGTGAGTCATCACTTTGTGTGTCATCACTCTGTCACTGTGTGTCACCAATCTGTGTGTCACCACTATGTGTGTCACCACTCTGCGTGTCATCACTCTGTCACTCTGTGCGTCATCACTCTGTGTGTTATCACTCTGTGCGGCATCACTCTGTGTGTCATCACTCTGTGTTTCATCACTTTGTGTGTCATCACTCTGACGCTCTGTGTGTCACCACTCTGTGTGTCATCACTCTGTGCGTCACCACTCTGTGCATCATCACTCTGTGCGTCATCGCTCTGTGCGTCATCACTCTGTGTGTCACCACTGAGTGTGTCATCACTCTGTCACTCTGTGTCATCACTCGATGCGTCATCACTCTGTGTGTCATCACTCTGTGTGTCACCACTCTGTGTGTCATCACTCTGTGTGTCACCACTCTGTGTGTCACCACTCTGTGTGTCATCACTCTGTGTGTCATCACTCTCTGTGCCACCACTCTGTGCGTCATCACTCTGTGTGTCATCACTCTGTGTGTCATCACTCTCTATGTCGTCACTCTGGGCGTCACCAATCTGTCACTGTGTATCATCACTCTGTGTGTCACCACTCTGTGTGTCATCACTCTGTGTGTCATCACTCTGTCACTCTGTGTGTCATCACTCTGTGTGTCATCACTCTGGGCGTCACCACTGTCACTCTGTGTGTCATCACTCTGTGTGTCACCACTCTGTGTGTCATCACTCTGTGTGTCATCGCTCTGTCACTCTGTGTGTCACCACTCTGTGTTTCATCACTCTGTGCGTCATCTCTCTGTCATGCTGTGCGTCATCACTCTGTTTGTCATCACTCTGTGCGTCACCACTCTTTCACTCTGTGTGTCATCACTCTGTGTGTCACCACTCTGTGTGTCACCACTCTGTCTGTCATCACTCTGTGCGTCATCTCTCTGTCACGCTGTGCGTCATCACTCTGTGTGTCATCACTCTGTGCGTCATCACTCTGTGCGTCATCACTCTGTGTGCCATCACTCTGTGTGTCATCACTCTGTGCGTCATCTCTCTGTCACTCTGTGCGTCATCACTCTGTGTGTCATCACTCTGTGCGTCATCACTCTGTGCGTCATCACTCTGTGTGTCATCACTCTGTCACTCTGTGTCACCACTCTGTGCGTCATCACTCTGTGCATGACCACTCCGTGCGTCATCACTCTGTGCGTCATCCCTCTGTGCATCACCACTCCGTGCGTCATCACGCTGTGCGTCACCACTCCGTGCGTCATCACTCTGTGCGTCACCACTCTGTGTGTCATCACTCTGTCACTCTGTGTGTCATCACTCTGTGCGTCATCCCTCTGTGCATCACCACTCTGTGCGTCATCACTCTGTCCATCACCACTCTGTGCGTCATCACTCTGTGTGTCATCACTCTGTCACTCTGTGTGTCATCACTCTGTGCGTCATCCCTCTGTGCATCACCACTCTGTGCGTCATCACTCTGTCCATCACCACTCTGTGCGTCATCACTCTGTGTGTCATCACTCTGTGTGTTATCACTCTGTCACTCTGTGTATCACCACTCTGTGCGTCATCCCTCTGTGCATCACCACTCTGTGCGTCATCACTCTGTGCATCACCACTCTGTGCGTCATCACTCTGTGTGTCATCACTCTGCGTGTCATCACTCTGTCACACTGTGTGTCATTACTCTGTGCGTCATCAGTCTGTGCATCACCACTCTGTGTGCCATCACTCTGTGTGTCATCACTCTGTGTGTCATCACTCTGTGCGTCATCACTTTGTGTGTCATCACTCTGTCACTGTGTGTTTCAACTCTGTGTGTCACCACTCTGCATGTCATCACTCTGTCACTCTCTGCGTCATTACTCTGTGTGTCATCACTCTGTGCGGCATCACTCTGTTTGTCATCACTCTGTGTGTCATCACTCTGTTTGTCATCACTTTGTCACTCTATGTGTCACCACTCTGTGTGTCATCATTCTGTGCGTCATCACTCTGTGCGTCATCACTCTGTGCGTCATCACTCTGTGTGTCACCACTCTGTGTGTCATCACTCTGTGTGTCATCACTCTGTGTGTCACCACTGCGTGTGTCATCACTCTGTCCCTCTGTGTATCATCAATCGGTGCGTCTTCACTCTGTGCGTCATCACTCTGTGTGTCATCACTCTGTGTGTGACCACTCTGTGTGTCATCACTCTGTGTTTCACCACTCTGTGTCATCACTCTGTGTGTCATCACTCTCTGTGCCAACACTCTGTGCGTCATCACTCTGTGTGTCATCACTCTGTCAATCTGTGTGTCATCACTCTGTGTGTCACCACTCTGTGCGTCATCACTCTGTGTGTCATCACTATGTGTATCATCACTCTCTGTGTCATCACTCTGGGCGTCACCACTCTGTCACTCTATGTATCATCACTCTGTGTGTCACCACTCTGTGTGTCATCACTCTGTGTCATCACTCTGTCACTCTGTGTGTCACCAATCTGTGTGTCATCACTCTGTGCGTCATCATTCTGTGCGTCATCACTCTGTGTGCCATCACTCTGTGTGTCATCACTCTGTGCGTCATGTCTCTGTCACTTTGTGCGTTATCACTCTGTGCGTCATCACTCTGTGCTTCATCACTCTGTCACTCTGTGCGTCATCACTCTGTGCGTCATCACTCTGTCACTCTGTGTCACCACTCTGTGCGTCATCACTCTGTGCATGACCACTCCGCGCGTCATCACTCTGTGCGTCATCCCTCTGTGCATCCCCACTCCGTTCGTCATCACTCTGTGCGTCACCACTCCGTGCGTCATCACTCTGTGCGTCACCACTCTGTGCGTCATCACTCTGTGTGCCACCACTCTGTGTTTCATCACTCTGTCACTCTGTGTATCATCACTCTGTGCGTCATCACTCTGTGCATCATCACTCTGTGTGTCATCACTCTGTGCGTCACCACTCTGTGCGTCATCACTCTGTGTGTCATCACTCTGTGTGTCATCACTTTGTCACTCTGTGCGTCATCACTCTATGTGTCATCACTTTGCGTGTAATCACTCTGTCACTCTGTGCGTCATCACTCTGTGTGTCATCACTCTGTGCGGCATCACTCTGTGTGTCATCACTCTGTGTGTCATCACTCTGTGCGTCATCACTCTGTGTGTCATCACTCTGTCACTCTGTGTGTCATCACTCTGTGTGACACCACTCTGTGTGTCACCACTCTGCGTGTCATCACCCTGTCACTCTTTGCGTCATCACTCTGTGTGTCATCACTCTGTGCGGCATCACTCTGTGTGTCATCACTCTGTGTGTCATCACTCTGTGTGTCATCACTCTGTCGCTCTGTGTGTCACCATTCTGTGTGTCATCACTCTGTGCGTCACCACTCTGTGTGTCATCACTCTGTGCGTCATCACTTTGTGCGTCATCACTCTGTGTGCCACCACTCTGTGTGTTATCACTCTATCACTCTGTGTGTCATCACTCTGTGTTTAATCACTCTGTGCGTCATCCCTCTGTGCGTCATCACTGTGTGTAATCACTCTGTGCGTCATCACTTTGTGTGTCACCACTCTGTGTGTCATCACTCTGTGTGTCACCACTCTGTGTGTCACCACTCTGTGTCATCACTCTGTCACACTGTGTGTCACCACTCTGTGTGTCATCACTCTGTGTGTCATCACTCTTTCACTCTGTGTGTCACCACTGTGTGTGTCATCACTCTGTGCGTCATCACTCTGTGTGTCATCACTCTGTCAATCTGTGTGTCATCACTCTGGGTGTCACCACTCTGTGCGTCATCACTCTGTGTGTCATCACTCTGTGTGTCATCACTCTCTGTGTCTTTACTCTAGGCGTCACCACTCTGTCACTCTGTGTGTCATCACTCTGTGTGTCACCACTCTGTGTGTCATCACTCTGTGTGTCATCACTCTGTCAATCTGTGTGTCATCACTCTGTGTGTCACCACTCTGTGCGTCATCACTCTGTGTGTCATCACTCTGTGTGTCGTCACTCTCTGTGTCATCACTCTAGGCGTCACCACTCTGTCACTCTGTGTGTCATCACTCTGTGTGTCACCACTCTGTGTGTCATCACTCTGTGTGTCATCACTCTGTCACTCTGTATGTCACCACTCTGTGTGTCATCACTCTGTGCGTCATCACTCTGTGCGTCATCACTCTGTGCGTCATCACTCTGCGTGTCCTCACTCTGTGCGTAATCACTCTGCGTGTCATCACTCTGTGCGTCATCACTCTGCGTGTCATCACTCTGCGTGTCATCACTCTGCGCATCATCACTCTGTGTGTCATCAATCTGCGTGTCATCACTCTGCGTGTCATCACTCTGTGTGTCACCACTCTATGAGTCATCACTCTGTGCGTCATCACTCTGTGCGTCATCACTCTGCGTGTCATCACTCTGCGTGTCATCACTTCTCGCATCATCACTCTGTGCGTCATCACTCTGCGTGTCATCACTCTGCGTGTCATCACTCTGTGTGTCACCACTCTATGCGCCATCACTCTGTGCGTCATCACTCTGTGTGTCATCACTCTGTGCGTCATCTCTCTGTCACGCTGTGCGTCATCACTCTGTTTGTCATCACTCTGTGCGTCACCACTCTGTCACTCTGTGTGTCATCAATCTGTGTTTTCACCACTCTGTGTGTCATCACTCTGTGTGTCATCACTCTGTCACTCTGTGTGTCACCACTCTGTGTGTCATCACTCTGTGCGGCATCACTCTGTGTGTCATCACTCTGTGTGTCACCACTCTGTGTGTCATCACTCTGTGTGTCATCACTTTGTCACTCTGTGTGTCACCACTCTGTGTGTCATCACTCTGTGCGCCAGCACTCTGTGTGTCATCACTCTGTGCGTCATCACTCTGTGCGTCATCACTGTGTGTCATCACTCTGTGCGTCATCACTCTGTGTCACCAGTCTGTGTGTCATCACTCTGTGTGTCACCACTCTGTGTGTCATCACTCTGTCACTCTGTGTGTCACCACTCTGTGTGTCATCACTCTGTATGTCATCACTCTGTGTTCCACCACTCTGTGCGTCATCACTCTGTGTGTCATCACTCTGTCAATCTGTGTGTCGTCACTCTGTGTGTCACCACTCTGTGCGTCATTACTCTGTGTGTCATCACTCTGTGTGTCATCACTCTCTGTGTCATCACTCTGGGCCTCACCACTCTGTCACTCTGTGTGTCATCACTCTGTGTGTCACCACTCTGTGTGTCATCACTCTGTGTGTCATCACTCTGTCACTTTGTGTGTCACCACTCTGTGTGTCATCACTCTGTGCGCCATTACTCTGTGCGTCATCACTCTGCGTGTCATCACTCTGTGCGTCATCACTCTGCGTGTCATCACTCTGCGTGTCATCACTCTGTGTGTCACCACTCTATGCGTCATCACTCTGTGTGTCATCACTCTGTGCGTCATCACTCTGTGCGTCATCACTGTGTATCATCACTCTGTGTGTCATCACTCTGTGCGTCATCACTCTGTGCGTCATCACTCTGTCACTCTCTGTGTCATCACTCTGTGTCATCACTCTGTGTGTCACCACGCTGTTTGCTATCACTCTGTGTGTCATCACTCTGTCACTCTGTGCGTCACCACTCTGTGTGTCGTCACTCTGTCACTCTGTCACTCTGTGTGTCATCACTCTGTGTGTCATCACTCTGTGCGTCAACACTCTGTGTCATCACTCTGTGCGTCATCACTATGTGTGTCATCACTCTGTGTGTCATTACTCTGTCACTCTGTGCGTCGCCACTCTGTGTGTCGTCACTCTGTCACTCTGTGTTTCATCACTCTGTGTGTCATCACTCTGTGCGTCATCACTCTGTGTCATCACTCTGTGCGTCATCACTCTGTGTGTCATCACTCTGTGCGTCATCACTCTTTGCGTCACCACTCTGTGTGTCATCACTCTGTGCGTCATCACTCTGTGTGTCATCACTCTGTCACTCTGTGTGTCACCACTCTGTGTGTCATCACTCTGTGTGCTATCACTCTGTGTGTCATCACTCTGTGCGTCATCACTTTGTGTCATCACTCTGTGTGTCATCACTCTGTCACTCTGTGGGTCATCACTCTGTGCGTCATCACTCTGTCACTCTGTGCGTCACCACTCTGTGTGTCACCACTCTGTGTGTCATCACTCTGTGTGTCACCACTCTGTGTGTCATCACTCTGTGTGGCATCACTCTGTGTGTCACCACTCTGTGTGTCATCACTATGTGTCACCACTCTGTGCGTCATCACTCTGTGTGCCATCACTCTGTCACTATGTGTTTCATCATTCTGTGCGTCATCACTTTGTGTCATCACTCTGTGTGTCATCACTCTGTCACTCTGTGGGTCATCACTCTGTGCGTCATCACTCTGTCACTCTGTGCGTCACCACTCTGTGTGTCACCACTCTGTGTGTCATCACTCTGTGTGTCACCACTCTGTGTGTCATCACTCTGTGTGGCATCACTCTGTGTGTCACCACTCTGTGTGGCATCACTATGTGTCACCACTCTGTGCGTCATCACTCTGTGTGCCATCACTCTGTCACTATGTGTTTCATCACTCTGTGCGTCATCACTCTGTGCATCATCACTCTGTGCTTCATCACTTTGTGTGTCATCAATCTGTGCGACATCACTCTGTCACTCTGTGCATCATCACTCTGTGTGTCACCACTCTGTGTGTCATCACTCTGTGCGTCACCACTCTGTGTGTCATCATTCTTTGTGTCATCACTCTGTCACTCTGTGTGTCATCACTCTGTCACTCTGTGTGTCATCACTCTGTGCGTCATCACTCTGTGCATCATCACTCTGTCACTTTGTGCGTCATCACTCTGTGTGCTATCACTCTGTGTGTTGTCTCTCTTTGCGTACTGCGCCACGAACTCGGCAACCCGAGTTTGATTCCTCCTCGTGAGATTGTTGACTTCCTCGCCCGGTATGCACCTCCGATTAACACGGTTGGCTACGTACAGTGCAAAAGAAGTTCAACATACATAAATGCGGGAGTTGGTGCGTTCGATCCCGACACTGACGCCTGTATATTTGGAGTTTGCGTGTCTCTCTCCCCATGGTCGCGTGAATGTTTCTCCTGCTCCTCTTGTTCTACCCTCCACATTTAGAATCAACATCAGCTTTTGGCTACTAAAATTTTACGCGTGATAAGCCACTTCGTTGAGCTATCATTTGTGGTGGCCAGGTCTATACAGCTTAGTGGGGCCTTACCTGATACAAAAAATATATATAATAGCACGGTGAGAAAAAATACGTGAATGCACTCATGGCTACTTGAATATCGAATAAGTGCGTGGCTGAACATTGGAAACCGATCAAGGCCCCGATATTTGAGGCGACAACACGACGCCGCTTTAAAGGTGGTGGCAACTGCTGCAAGACATATACTGCAAAGGCCCCACTGAGTTTAGAGTTTGGTATTTCCTAAGTAACCCCCCGTGATTAACATTTAAATTGACCCCGCATCAGAATTTGCTCCAACAGACTCGACAATCACCCAGCCCTGGAGCTCAGAATTCAGACCGGTCGTCTTTTCCCACTTACCCAACTGTGGCCTTGAGCCACAAGTGATGTGGTTTTATTTTGGCCCGAGTCAAGGAGGGTGCAGAGGCAACGACTACAATTTCACATTCTGGGTTGGTCAAGCGTAGCAGATAACAGTCAGCAGCAGCAGCCGCAGCCGTAGCAGAGTAGTTGTATCGCCACTGTGATGTCTCTTTCGTATTTGGGATCGAAGCCATCGTGTCGTTACCCGTTGTACGGTCTCTGTTCTGGTTGATCCACAGTCGCACACTACGACTGGAGAGTTTTTAATTCCCCATTTGTGCATCAGATATCCGCATCTGCTCTCGTGATTTTTACGGATTTGGTTTAGGGGTGGACCGTGAGCTTCGTGGAAGATCAAACCCTGGGATCTTCTGCTTTGGGTCTTTCACAAATGTGATGGGCTGTAGGAGAAAGGTGCGATGTGTCTGTGATGGGCTTGAGGAAGGAGGTGTGATCTATCTGTTATGGACTAAAGGGAGATGGTGTGATCTCCATGTGATCGACTAAAGGGAGATGGTGTGATCTCCATGTGATGGACTAGAGGGAGATGATGTGATCTCCATGTGATGGACTAGAGGGAGATGATGTGATCTCCATGTGATGGACTGGAGGGAGATGGTGTAATCTCCATGTGATGGACGAGAGGGAGATGGTGTGATCTCCATGTGATGTACTAGAGGGAGATGGTGTGATCTCCATGTGATGGACTAGAGGGAGATGATGTGATCTCCATGTGATGGACTAGAGGGAGATGATGTGATCTCCATGTGATGGACTAGAGGGAGATGGTGTGATCTCCACGTGATGGACTAGAGGGAGATGGTGTGATCTCCATGTGATGTACTAGAGGGAGATGGTGTGATCTCCATGTGATCGACTAAAGGGAGATGGTGTGATCTCCATGTGATGTACTAGAGGGAGATGGTGTGATCTCCATGTGATCGACTAAAGGGAGATGGTGTGATCTCCATGTGATGTACTAGAGGGAGATGGTGTGATCTCCATGTGATCGACTAAAGGGAGATGGTGTGATCTCCATGTGATGGACTAGAGGGAGATGATGTGATCTCCATGTGATCGACTAAAGGGAGATGGTGTGATCTCCATGTGATCGACTAAAGGGAGATGGTGTGATCTCCATGTGATCGACTAAAGGGAGATGGTGTGATCTCCATGTGATGTACTAGAGGGAGATGGTGTGATCTCCATGTGATCGACTAAAGGGAGATGGTGTGATCTCCATGTGATGGACTAGAGGGAGATGATGTGATCTCCATGTGATCGACTAAAGGGAGATGGTGTGATCTCCATGTGATCGACTAAAGGGAGATGGTGTGATCTCCATGTGATAGACTAGAGGGAGATAGTGTGATCTCCATGTGGCGCAAGCGACGCGGCACCGCCCTACGGGTCAGGCCTGAAACTAAATTAAATAAATAAGGACGAGTAAATAATATACAATTGGCCGTTCCCCCGGCAACAAATTAAAATGTGAGCGGATATGCCGCATTAATTATCGCGCATCACCCGCAGCTGTCGGAAGGCGGAGGGGTGGTTTTTGTGCGCACGCGCGTACCACCGCTACAGCTGCTGCTTGTGGTGTTGGTGCGCACGCGGTTCCTCACAGATGCGTTCATCAGACCTCGCTCGAGCAGGGTTGGTTGTAGTTGCAGATGCGGGTGGGTGACAGGTGTGGTATGGGGAGGGGGTGCCGGAGATCGCCCGATCCGACCGATCGTCACGTTCTCGGGGATGGCGATTCCAATCCGCGGTGTATTCATTCTTCGTGCCTCGTTTTGGCCACTCTCCTTTACTCTGTCTCGTTTGTAAAAAAAAAAGCAAAAAAATGTGGATTGAATCCTCCCCCCCCCCCCCGCTTAAGTATGATGTTGCCACATCGCTTGGCAGATAATTTGCGTGCAACGTTGATCATTGGTTCTCGCGTGCATGGGTCCCTTGCGCGTCGTGGGCACAAGAGGAATTTTAAAAGATCGTGAGAAGAAAAATTCCCGATTTTGTCCGGACGATTGTGCGATTAGGGTAGGGGGTGGTGGCGTCGCGTCGTCAAGAGGAGACGAATTCCGTCCGGAAAATCTCCCACAGAGCGGTGGCGCCACCCAGGCAGCGCCAGCGATTGGCTGCGGGGAAGCGGACATCACAGAGCTACCTCTGAGATCTCTGCACGTGACCTGCCCCACGCACTCTGCCATGAGATCCGATCATTCCTCATACACCCCACCATCGCCCCCCCCCCCATGCCCCTCCATGTTAAAGAACGGGCTTTTAAATAAATAAATAAATAAATAGACACCACCTTAAATATTGTTCGGCACTGGGTGGAAAGGTGGTAGTCTCTTCCTCTGTGTGTGTGTGTGTACTCGCTAATAGCAGTTGCCCCAACGATCTCTTCAGGCTATAGGGTTGAGTGGATGGGGATCTTTGTCGTTGAATCAGAGGTCACGAGGGAGGGGAGGGGAGGCGAGGCGAGGCGAGGTAATTGGAGGGGATCGTGATTCGCTGGCCTGCCGCAGTTCCAGCCCATCCCCTTCGCTCATCCTCTCACAATTGGTCTCGCATGCGCGCAGCACAACGACACACAGCTGGTACCAGCCGTGTCAAGATCGGCCTCGGTGGAGAAGGGATCTCAGAAGCTGTAACAGCGGTAGCTCCGCGAATCCCGCTTACTCGGCCCATTCTCTGGCGCTGCTCTGCGGCAGGGGAGGGCGGTAAGAGATCTGAGAACTGAGCTAACCCGCCGGAGGCCGTAGGACTGCGAGGAGGACTGGATGCAGATGCAGCACTTGTCGTAGTAAAAAAAAAAAGAACATGAAAAAATATTACGTAGAAAACACGGGGAACATAGACATAGAGTGGGGAGAGAGGGGGTAGAGAGAGAGTCGGGGGGGGGGGGGTAGAGAGAGAGATGGAAGGGGTAAGAAGGATGAGAGCAGAGCGTGAAATCTTTCGTGAAATATTTCAGTGGGGGGGGGGGGGGGGTGGGGGGGGGGTTACATAAAGCAAAGCATTGAAAAAAACCGAAATGATGAACGAAGCAAAGTGCCGACTACACCGAGCATCTTCTCGTTTCCTCTGATGGTGAAAACAAAAAAATAACAAAAACAAAAACAGAGAGCGGAGAGGGAGGGGAGTGGTGGCACGTCGGCCTATCCGCGCGTGCTCCGTCACGCCTCGCAAAGGTCGCTGACGCGCGCCCATCTCCACCGCACCGCTGTCCCTGTGACCTTTGTTAGACCGTCGCTTGCAAAACAATAGCTCGCGAGTGTCATCTGACGGAGGAGGAAATAATGAAGTTCAATTGATGGAAATAATGGGGTCCACTGAGATAAGGATTTTTGTTTTTCCCATTGTTGTTGTTGTTGTTGCGAATGCCAATATCTCTCCTCATCCGAAAACTCCGTGAGTCTGTTCCGTCGCGATTCAGCAGCAACGCCACGGAGCGCCACGGTCGCAGGCACGCGCGAGACACAGAGGGAGGGAGGCCAGGGCATCGTCCCGGCTCAGAGAACTCACCACTCATCGCCAAACACATCCACGTGATCCAATACGACACGGACAGACTCCTCACCGCGACTCGATCCCCACACCCGTTCCCGATTAGATCACAGATCAACCGCAAAATGACACTCTTCAAGATCCTCCGCGGACTCAGTTCTGCATCTCTCTCATCTCACTCCACTCCCCTCCACGCACTCTCCCACCTCTCCCCTCTCATCTCGCTCCACTCCCCTCCACGCACTCTCCCACCTCTCCCCTCTCATCTCACTCCACTCCCCTCCACTCACTCTCCTACCTCTCCCCTCTCATCTCACTCCACTCACTCTCCTACCTCTCCCCTCTCATCTCACTCCCCTCTCATCTCCACGCCCACCACGAAGTGCAGAATTGGACCGGCGGCACTTGAGCCGTCGCTCGATGCAAACGCGACCGCGGTCCCTCCGTGGCGACTCCCCCATCACACGTCCGCACGCCAGATTGCATTTCGGCTGCGACGTTTCCGGAATATCGCCAAATAATTGCCGCCCGGGGAGGGGGGGAGGGGTTAATCGACTTACGAGCAAGCGAACGGTGGAGGTGCGGGGGGTGTGGCGAGTTTTTTCTCGTCTGCGTAATTCACTTTAGAACATATCCTACAAGGGGAGTGCAATTCCACCCCGGAATGCGAGTGTTGCTAACGCGGTTATTTTGTCGAACGTTTCAACCGCCGTGTAAATCTACACGAAGGCAAAAGACCCCTCCCCTCCCCCGTATAGCCTCGACAGGCTTTTGGGGCAAGTGCTCTTAGCAGGTGACGCCCTGGAAGGTCGCCACGGCGCACCAAGTGGTGGGCGACCGACGCCACGCCCCACCGCCTTTGTCTCCCCAGTGGCGATGCTTACACACCGCACCAGGTTGCTCATTTGAGGCTGAGCCGACCTAGAAGAGGCCCCGGCATCGGAGCGGACAATCGTCACCGGCTGCGCGTGTTCGATGGCGCGACGTCCGACGTTTCGCGCCACGTGCCCGCGGGAGCCCTCCTTCGAGTGAAGCTCACTTTTGGATCCTGACCAAGGCCGAACGGGAGAGGGCTGCAGCCCGCTGCCTGGCCGGCCCGTGCCTGTCTGAGCCAGTGAAACTTGATCTATCACGCACAATACGTGCTTTTTTTATATGTCAACCCTCACCGGCGTATTCCCGGAGCGCGGTGACGTTTCGTGAATTGACCTCGGCGACCCGCGCGCCACCGCGAGGGAGGCCTTCATCCGGCGGTGGATTGACAAAGGGGGGCGGGGGGCGGCGGGGGGAGGGGGGGTTGTGCCTCCCTCGGTCTGCGAGGGCGATGATGGTGAAGATGGCCCATTTATGAGGTGCGGGAGAGGGGTGGGGGTGGGGGTGGGGGTGTTATGTTTTTAATTTCGTCGACGTTGATCTTGCATGCAAAGGTTACCAACGCATGTGTGTGTGGGGGGGGGGGGGAGAGGGGGGGGCATCTCGCGGGGGCCCTGGAGGTTCACCATTTGCTGCACGGCGAGAGGCCGTTTGGTCCGCTCGGCGTGCGCTTTCGTGCGCGCGTCACCGCTCCCCAGTGCCGACGTCACCGCTCCCCAGTGCCGACGTCACCGCTCCCCAATGCCGACGTCACCGCTCCCCCAATGCCGACGTCACCGCTCCCCCAGTGCCGACGTCACCGCTCCCCCAGTGCCGACGTCACCGCTCCCCAATGCCGACGTCACAATCAAAATATCACCCGCGCGCACAAAGACAACGATCCCCCACCCACCCCCCCCCCCCCCCGTACAGCCGGTAAGAGACTGTCGGGGCTCAGTACTGTTAGCGAGGACCAGCGAAGTCCGGCACGGCACACCGCAGGGGCGGGTTGGCCAACATCGCGCGCGGCCGCCTTTGTCTCCCCAATGCTGATGTTTACACGACGCACATCTGAGGCCAAGTGGACCGGTTCAAATTTTCGCCGTCACTGTCATTGGGCCGTGAGCGCGAGTCAAAGGCGGTGGCGCGCTTACCCGCTGCACCACCGCTCCCCACTCCCTCACACAAACAAAGACAAATATCGCCCGATAGCCTTAACATACTATAGGGGCAAGTGCTGTTAGAGAGCACCTATGAAGGCCGGCACGGCACACGAGGGGGTGCTTGGCCAGCACCACGCCCGGTCGCCTTTGTTTCCCCAGTGGCGATGTTTACACACCGCACCGGGTACTCAGTTGAGGATGAGTCGACCTAGGGGAGGCCCAGGACCGGTTCAGATAATCGTCACTGGGTGTCAGCCTTGAGCGAGAATCGAACTCGGGTAGTTTAGCGCGAACCTTTACACTACTCGAGCTAACCGCTACACTACCCGCTACACTACCGCGCCCACTCACACTCCCCCACACTCACACTTTCCCCCCCCCTCCCTCTCTCACCGCAGATCATATCGCCTGAGTACTTCATCCACGCACTCTTCTGCCTCATGTTCCTCTGCGCCATGGAGTGGCTCACGCTCAGCCTCAACACTCCGCTGCTGTGCTACCACGTGTGGAGGTGAGAGCGAGCCATGCTCACCACCACCAACAGCATCCTCACCACCACCACCGCCATCCTCACCACCAACACCATTCTCCCCATGATCCTCATCCTCACCAAAATCCTCCCCACCATCCTCACCATTCCACACCACAAACCTCATCACCATCCTCATCCTCACCACTATCCTCATCCTCACCACCATCCTCACCATCATCCTCATCCTCACCACCATCCTCACCACGAACCTCATCCTCACAATGCTCACTACGATCCTTACTATCCTCACGCTCATTCATACGTAACCACGCCACGCGCAAGACAGGCACCGGAACATTCGGTCACATCGAACAGCAGCAACGTGTTCAGCCGCTCGTTGCAGAGGTTTGTGGTTCGAGCCCAGCGACCACCCTGGTTAATTATGCGGTGCGCGACTTTAACTATAACAAAACAAAACAATCCTACTCCGTGCCCGTGTCCGCTTTACTCAGAGTGGCCGCCATCAGAGATCCCTGCAACGTCATTCAAAAAGGACCAGGCCATTTTCTTTCTTCTGCCCGCATCGCGGACCCTCAATATTCCAAACGTGAAAATTGTATCTGCGAAAAAGAGCAACTGGGATGCCACATAGCAAACAACGCCCCCCACCCCCCATCTACTGACCAAACCGCTACCACGCTTTTTAATTGCCCCTCGTCTCCTGGCCAATCTGCTTTCCCACCTTCTAACTGCTCCCCATCTATTAGCCAATCCGCTACCACGCTTTCTAACTGCCCCCCGTCTCCTGGCCAATCCGCTGCTATGCTTTCTAACTGCTCCCCATCTATTAGCCAATCCGCTACCACGCTTTCTAACTGCTCCTCGTCTCCTGGCCAATCCGCCTTCCCACTTTCTAACTGCCCTCCGTCTCCTGGTCAATCCGCTACCCCACTTTCTATCTGCCCCTGTCTCTTGGTCCTTCGCCTACCAAACTTTCTAACTGCCCCCCGTCTCCTTTGCGAATTCACGCGGCCCTCAACTTGAAATAGTACTCCGCAAAAAACACACAACTGGGATGCCACGTAGCAATCAACACCCCCCCCCCCCCCCCGCCTTCCCCTTACTCGGAAAACTTGATAGAACCCTCATGAGGCTTTCCTGGGTCAAAACAAGCGGAATAATAATGATGATGATGATACAATACGATAACAATTCATAACATCGAACAGACGTGGAGGAGGTGGCCGGGAGTGGTTCAGAAATCTCTGAGGCAGCTCGGAACGAGACCGTGATGGATGTAGTCATGCGGGACATGAAATTATAGCACGTTAACAACGTCAATCCACACGTCCCTCCCTCCCTCCCTCTCGCATTGTACCAGGATTTGTTGCCCCATCACCGCGTCGTTCACGGAAGTTGATTGGCTATAACTTCACCACGCTGGTCAATTCAGATGTCGCTCGCTACCGATGTCAGCCATGGCCAGGAACCGAACTCGGTTTGGGTGGGTTTGCAGCAAAAACAGTGCGCTAACTGCTATGCCCTGAACAATCACGCGTGCACTTGAAAGGGAGTCCACACAGACAAGTGCTTAGAGTGTGGGAAGGGCGAGAGTTTATTCAGCCCACGACATGCGCACTCGTTCGCTCGCTCACCAGGAGCTACATCTCAAATGTGCCCCCAAATCCCGTTGCGGCCCCCCTCCCTTTCATACTAATTCAAGCTTATTCTTTGGGTCTTTCGGTAAAGTCACATGGATAGGTTCCAAAAAGTAATAGAATAAACAAAAAAACTTCGACGTTTCGATCGCAACGCAAGCGACCGTCATCAGGTGGGGGGGGGGATGCCACTAAGCGCAAGCTGTTTAAAGGTGTAAACTAATTCAAGCTCTCTGTCAACGTTTCACAACTGCCCCCCCCCCCATCTCTTAGTCAATTCGCTGCCCTGCTTACGAACTGCCCCCATCATCTGGCCATTCAGCTACCATTCTTTCTAACTGCTCCCCATCTCCAGGCCATTCAGCTACCATTCTTTCTAACTGCTCCCATCTCCAGGCCAATCAGCTACCATTCTTTCTAACTGCTCCCCATCTCCAGGCCAATCAGCTACCATGCTTTCTAACTGCCCTCATCTCCTGGTCAATCCGCTTCCCTGCTTTCTAACTGCCCTCATCTCCTGGCCAATCCGCTTCCCTGCTTTCTAACTGCCCACCCCCCATCTCCTGGCCAATCGGCTGCCACAATTTATAACTTTCCGCCCGTTTCCTGGCCAATTCACTGCCCTGAATTTTCCCTTCAAATTTTCCCAGGCTTCCACCTTTTCAAATTCTCAGCCAATGAGGTCAGACCGCACTACGCCCAACCAATCCGGTGTGCACACTGTCCGTTCGGCAATCAAATCGTACAGGCTGACAGCTGGCCAATGGCAATGAGGCTGCCAGATTTCAAATAGCGAGGCCGTTGAGATCCGCCGAATGTGATGGCGAAATTACGAACGAATAGGGGTACGCCTTTCACTGACCCTTACACACGTAAGCACTCAAACTCCCACACATTACATAATGGGCAATTAGCACGTGCAAATTGTTAGTTTCCACTTTACTCAAAATAAGTTACAACTTGTCAGCAGTGGGGTTACTGAGTGTTGATTGTACGGGGATGTAGCTGCGGGTGATCACTGGTAGACCTGTGAAGGCGTGATGTGTATCACGCACCCAAACTCCCCGGGGCATCAGTCACCTTCACACTGCTCTTCTATCGCTACTACCACGGCCACTGGTCCCATGAACTTTGCTCATTGATAACTCTACCAATGTTGAGCATTGGGTCTACCAGACCTAATGTCACATCTTATCTGCCCACATACTGTGATCAACCACCACGGTGCAGGCCACAATGACTCACTCACTCACGAAAACCAACGCTCACCCACTCGCTCAGCCAACCGCCCTACCGCAAGGCACGTGCGTGTATGTTCGTGTCTTTGTCCCATGTGTGTTCGTCTCTGCAGTGCATGTTTTTCTTGCTTTTATTGCTCAATTTGTCTGCGGTGTGCGTGTGTGTGCATCGGTAGTGGGGAGCGGTAGTAGAGCAGTTAGCATGCCGCGCAATGAACCCGGCGACCCAAGTTCGATTCCTGCTCACGGCCAACACCAGTGACGATTATCTGAACCGGTCCTGGGCCTCCTCTGGGTCGAAACAGCCTCAAATGGGTACCTGGTGTGGTGTGTAAAAAACATTCCCCACTGGGAAGACAAAGGCGGCCGGGTGTGGTGCTGGCCACCCACCCCCTACCATTCCGGCCTTCATAGGTGCTCACGAACAGCACTTGCCCCAACAATCTGTTACGGCTATACGGGGGATCGTTGAAGAAAAAAATGTCTGTAGGTATGGGTGTTTCGCTAACAACACTTGCCCGAACAGTCTGTTAAAGCTCTATGGGCGGTCTTTGTGTAGGTATGGGGAGCGGTAGCGCCGCTGTTAACGCACTGCACTACGAAGTCGGCGACCCAAGTTCAATTCCCGCTCCACGGTCTTCATGGTGCTCTGCTCTCAAACGGCACTCGCCCCAACAGTCCCTTGAAGGTTATCCCGGGGGTGTGTGTGTGTGGGGGGGGGGGGGGTCTTTGTCTTTTTGTGTGTCTGTAGGTACTTCCACAGGCCTCTGTTAGACGGCCTGTACAGCCCCACGAGCCTGACGAACGTGGAGGTGCTGGGCTACTGCCAACGGGAAGGCTGGCTCAAGCTTGGCTTTTACCTTCTCTCCTTCTTCTATTACCTCTACAAGTGAGTGTCCACTAACCCCCACCGCACCCCTGCCCACCTCCACCTCCCTAGCTCACCCAACACTAAAGTGGTGGCCTGGCATGGTTTTGGTCACCCACCCGCTCGTGTGCCGTGCCGGCACTTCGTAGGTGCTCACTAAGAGCACTTGACCCCGAAAGCATGTTAAGGCTATACAGGAGATCTTTGTCTTTGTTTTTTTTTGTGGGGAGGGGCGGGGTGCATGTGCTAATGAGTGCATCTATGAGCGTATGGGGAGCGGTGGTGTAGTGGTTAGTGTACCGGGCTACGATCCCGAAGTCCCCGGTTCGAATCCCGCTCACGGCCAATACCAGTGACGATTATTTGAACCTCGTCCTGAGCCTCCCCTAGGTCGACTCAGCCACTGGTGAGACAAAGGCGGCCGGGCGTGGTGCCGGCTACACACCCCCTCGTGTGCCGTGCCGGCCTTCATAGGTGCTCGCGAACAGCACTTGCCCCCAACAGTCTGTTAAGGCACTTCCGAGTAGCACGGTTGGCTTCGTATGATGCGACAGAAATTCAACATACACACACGTACACATTCAAGGCTCGACGAGGGGATCTCTCTTGTGTATGTGAGTGGGAGGACGTCAAACGCGGGTAATTGAATGATTGATGCCTTCCTTTTGCTACTCACATTCGCGGCAATAAACACCGCTGATGTGAAGCTCTGTGGAAAATCGCAGCTGCCCCCATTTCTCTTTGAGATGCCACGCACGCGCGCGTTTGTTTGCTTGGCGAAGTTTATATAAAGTCGTAAAAACTAACTACTTATAAAATATTAATAGTTCGTTTTTGTTATTTTATTCATCAATTATTACCAATAACAAAGTTATAACAAAGTTATTGGTAATAATTGTGTGCATGTTATGAAAGTTTACAACTTATAGAAGCAAAATATAAAAAATATCAACATTGAGAAACTGAACAAAAGTCATTATTTTTGCCTGTAGTCCCTGGCCTTAACTAATAATCTTAACAGGTACATGAACAATACATTGAGGGTAAAGTTAGCACTTTAGATATCTTTACTGAACAGAAATAATACAGAACCACCAGTACTTGCCTCACCTGCCACTAAATGATCATGAACAAACAAGCTGCTAGAGTCAGAAGGAAAACAGAGAGCGCCAATCTATTCCAGACCTAACTAAGTCACTGAAATTGAAGAACAAGCGTGAATGAATGCAAGAACATGTATGAAATACATGCCTTGGGGACAAACATGCATTTTGTAAATTATTTATTGTCTTAATTAACAGCAGAGCCGTTGGAATGCTTTATTTGTAACGTCCGGACAAATAGGCGCGATTGTGATAGGTGCAAAAAACAGGTTTCCTGCGAGAAAAATTAAACAGCTGCTCATTTGTCAAGGTTGTCGTGTATTATTTTACTTATGTTGATGTAACAAATGAAATGGCACCATGGAAGTTTTGCCACCTTGGATGGTACCGATATCTGGTCTGGCCCAATGACTATCAACTCGCTGTACTTCAGAATTCAGTTTAATCACAACTGGGCCTCTCGGTCTCTATGTGAGCCTGTGGGTCTCGATGTGAGTCGCTGGGTCTTTATGTGAACCTGTGGGTCTCTATATCAGTCTGTGGGTCTCTATGTGAGTCTATGGGTTTCTGTGAGTCTATGGGTCTTTATGTGAGTTTAAGGGTCTCTGTGTGAGTCTATGGATCTCTATGTAAGTCTATGAGTCTCTATGTGAGTGTGGGTCTCTATGTGAGTATATAGGTCTCTATGTGAGTCTATGAATCACTGCGTGAGTCTCTGGGTCTTTATACGAGTCTATGGTCCCTATGTGAGTATGGGTCTCTATGTGAGTATGGGTCTCTATGTGAGTATGGGTCTCTATGTGAATATATGGGTCTCTATGTGAGTCTGTGAGTCTTTGTGTGAGTCTATGGGTCTCTATGTGAGTATAAGGGTCTCTGTGTGAGTCTATGGATCCCTATGTAAGTCTATTAGTCTTTATGTGAGTGTGGGTCTCTATGTGAGTATATAGGTCTCTATGTGAGTCTATGAATCACTGCGTGAGTCTCTGGGTCTTTATACGAGTCTATGGTCCCTATGTGAGTATGGGTCTCTATGTGAGTATGGGTCTCTATGTGAATATATGGGTATCTATGTGAGTCTTTGTGTGAGTCTATGGGTCTCTATGTGAGTCATTGTTGACTGGGCTGAGACCATATCGCTGCCCTTGAGAACCCGGTACAATCGCAGGCAGCGGCTGAAACCAGGATTTGAACCCAGGATTTTCAGCTGCACCGGGTCAGCACTAAGCCACCCACCTGCCCCTTTTGAGTGTGGATCTTCCAAACACGACCACATAATCAACGGCGAGTGATCCCTGAACCCAGTTCAGTGCTCCATGAACCCAGTTCAGTGATCCCTGAACCCAGTTGAGTGATCCATGAACCCAGTTTGGACCCTGAACCTAGTTCAATACTCCATTAACCCAATTTTAGACTTGGCAGCCCTTGAATTAGTGGAAGGCCACCGCCAGGACCATCGCTGCCCACTACTTACCATCACCACTAGCAGCAGCCCTTTATTGGTGGTTGCCCACCACCTGTACCATCATTACCCACTACTACCATCACCTTTAGCAGCAGCAAACTCCACCGTCAACAGCGTGAGTGTGTAAAGCGAGGTGCAATGATTACCTGGCAGCCCTTTAATTGGTGGAAACCCACCACCAACGGCGCCATTGCCCATCACTTACATTAACATTAGCTGCCCCGCCCATGCTGCTGACACTTGGGCTACGCCCATTTTAAACCTTTATACAGAGTTCGCCTTTAGAGGCTGACCCCCTTTTCCTGATGACGACCGCTTGTGTTGCGATCGAAACGTCGCGTTTTTTTATTTTATTTTTTTACTATTTTTATTGTTTTTATTCACTTCATTATTCTTTTTCTATCTACATGACTTTACCGAAAGAACCAAAGCATATCCATTAACCCAGTTCAGTGATCCATAAACCCAGTTTGGACCCTGAAGCTAGTTCAATACTCCATTAACCCAGTTCGGATCCCTGTGCCCAGTCCAGTGACCTCTGAACCCAGTTCAGAGATCACTCGCCGCGTATTGCGGCCAACAGCACCGCGCGGTCTCTTCGGCACCTCCCAGGCGGCGGAGGCGGCGGGTGGCGGGGGTGGTGGGGACGTCGTGGCGAGGGCACGCGCCTGGCCTGACCGAGATGTCCAGATTCGGTGTTTGCTTTTCCCTTTTCTTGATTCCCTCTTTCATTGCGAACTTAAATCGCTCGTCCCTTGAGCTGTTGTCATCGTCGTTGATGTTGTTGATGCTCTTGATGTTGGATTATCAGACAGCCTCCCGCTGACATATATATATAGATGGGCATGGCGCTGGTGACAATTATCTGAACCACTCCTGGGCCTCTTACCCTCGGTCGACTCAGCCTTAAATGAGCACTTGGTACGATGTGTGAACATCAGCACTTACGCGGCCGTGCGTGGTGCTACTCGCCACCCACTCACCTCGTGTGCCCGGCCTTCGTAGGTGATTCGCGCTAACAGCACTTGCCCCAACAGTTTGTTAAGCCTATACGGGGGATCTTTGTTCTAGTGGAGGGGGGAGGGCAGACACGGCGAGACTCCCTCTCTCATGGTCCCTAGAATAATAATGATCCCACCCCACACCCTCCACGAACCCCCACCACCTCCTCCTCCCTCCACGGTGGCCGTCACCCATCGGCTGCGGATTGAAAATATTTTCTCTCTCACGATTGCCAACGCAGCGTTTTGTTGCCCACGGCGGTGTTTGATTAGCGACGTAACGGTCGCGATCAGCGCTGGAAGCTGAGTCCGTGCGTGAATCGCAATGGGAACACGCGGCTCGGATAAGTAGCGACTCTGCCCGGGAGGTCTGCGGGGGTCACACTGTGATCAATGTGTCCGGCTGTCTCTCTCGGGCGAGACTCGAATATCGACACAGCCTCGACACACCGAAGGTCCACTCGTATCGGATCAGATTCACGAGAGATACCGTGACGCCACGTTACACACACAGACACACAGTCGCTCCACTGTGACCCCACATTACACACAGACACACAGTCGCTCCACTGTGACCCCACGTTACAACAACAACAACCGCCATTCGCCACTAAGTGGCGGTGACGTCACCACGACGCTTGTGCCAGGCCATGTGCACCTTGGGGCCACGTAAAGTATCGAACGCCCCCTGACAGGAGGTCACGGGGCAGACCCAGGTGCCACGGGTGGACTGACTGAGATGACCGGCTGATGCACCACCTGTGCCCCCTACTGTGCCAACCTGCTGTGCTTTAGCCACCCGGCGCTCCACTCGTTGTTGTGAGCGTCGCTCCTCCGCAATCCGTTGTTGTTGGAGGGCGACTGCCTCCAACTGCCCAGTAGCGTCCTTCGCTAGCCTCCTCCACAGAGGCCGATCTTGACACCGCTGGTACCAGTCATCGGCAAGTCCACTCAGCTCCACGTCCTCCTGTACCACATCACTCCATTTCTTCTCTAGCCCGTGCCGCGCCCGTTTAGCCCCTTCGATCCGGCCGAACAAAAGCTGTTTCGGCATGCGGTGGTTGGGCATGCGGGCTACATTTCCCAGCCAATGCAGCCTTGCCTGCCGGAGGAGCTCACCGATGGGACCTTGCCCAGATCTTTCAAGGATTTGTGAGCTCCTCACAATCCAGCCTGGTTAAACCCAGGATGGATCGTAGGCAGGCTAGCCTAAATGTTTCTAACCAGCGAAGATGTTCCATTAAGGGGGTCCACGTGTCGCAAGCGTAGAGAAGGGAGGGAATGACCATGGCCGAGAAGACCTGAAGCTTAGTGCGGAGCGACAGACCAGATAGCTTCCACACAGCGTTATGCAACCGATGAAAAGATATTGCCGCTCGACTGATTCGGAGTGAGACCTCTGCTGTTAAACTGGAGCCTGTCAAAAGCACACTGCCCAGGTATGGGAAACTGTCCACTCTCTCCACAACTGCCCCATCACCGATTGGGAGTTGTGGGGGTGGAGTGTCTGATGGTACAAAATATCCAGGCAGGTTCTTAGTTTTGGTGGGGCTGATGGTAAGGACCCATCTCTTAGTGGCACGCTCCAGTCTCAGCAGCAGCGTCTCCAATGCCTCCTCTGAATGAGCAGCTATTACCAAATCATTGGCATACATAACGTGGTTGAGCAATAGGGAGCCATCCCTTGACCGCACCCGGGCATCGATCAGCCTCCAATTATATCTGTACCAAATGGAGATTCCCCCGGTACAACTATTGAAGGCTTCACGAACTACGTGGTCAAAATAGATGTTAAGTAATGTGGGAGCCAGAGGACATCCTTGTTGCTCCCCAAGGTGTACAGGGAATGGCTCTGACTCCCGGCCACGTAGTTTTACCTGGGCCCACTCACCATCATGAGGGTCCTTAATGATCGTGAGCAGGGGGTCAGGGACTCCAAAAGCACGAAGAACAACCCAGAGCCCAGGCCTACTGATGGTATCATAGGCCTTGACCAGGTCAATAAAGCAGAGATGTAGGTCTTGTTGGAATTTCCTACACCTCTGCTGTAGTAGACGGACAGAAAATATGACATCCATGCAGGACCGCCCTTTCCTGAAACCACACACAGACACTTCACTGTGATCCCACATTACACACAGACACACAGTCACTCCACTGTGACTCCACGTTACACACAGACACACAGTCGCTCCACTGTGACGCCACGTTACACACAGACACACAGTCACTTCACTATGACCCAACATTACACACAGACACTTCACCATGACCTCACGTTACACACAAACACACTGTCACTTCACTGTGACCCAACATTACACACAGACACTTGACCATGACCCCACGTTACACACAGACACACAGTCACTTAACTTTGACCCCACGTTACACACAGACACTTCACTGTGACCCCACGTTACACCCACACAGTCACTTTACTGTGACCCCACGTTACACACAGACACACAGTCACTTCCCTGTGACCCTACGTTACACACAGACACACAGTCACTTCACCGTGACCCCACGTTACACACAGACACTTCACTGTGACACCACGTTACACACAGACACTTCACTGTGACCCCACGTTACACACAGACACACAGTCACTTCACTGTGACCCCACGTTACACACAGACACACAGTCACTTCACTGTGTCCCCACGTTACACACAGACACACAGTCACTTCACTGTGTCCCCACGTTACACACAGACACACAGTCACTTCACTGTGACCCCACGTTACACACAGACACAGTCACTTCACTGTGACCCCACGTTATACACAGACACACAGACACTTCACTTTGACCCCACGTTGCACAGAGACACACAGACACTTCACTTTGACCCCACGTTACACACAGACACACAGTCACTTCACTGTGACCCCACGTTACACACAGACACACAGTCACTCCACTGTGACCCCACATTACACATAGATACACAGTCACTTCACTGTGACCCCACGTTACACATATATACACAGTCACTTCACTGTGATGCCACGTTACACACAGACACACAGTCACTCCACTGTGACCCCACGTTACACGCAGACACAGTCACTTCACTGTGACCCCACGTTACACACAGACACACAGTCACGTCAATGTGACCCGACGTTACACACAGACACACAGTCACTTCACTGTGACCCCACGTTACACACAGACACACAGTCACTTCACTGTGACCCCACGTTACACACACACACACAGTCACGTCACTGTGACCCCACGTTACACACAGACACACAGTCACGTCAATGTGACCCCACGTTACACACAGACACAGTCACTTCACTTTGGCCCCACGTTACACACAGACACAGTCACTTCACAGTGACCCCACGTTACAGACAGACACATAGTCACTCCTCTGTGACCCCACGTTACACACAAACACACAGTCGCTCCACTGTGACCCAACATTACACACAGACACACAGTCACTTCACTGTGACCCCACATTACACACAGACACACAGACACTTCACTGTGACCCCACGTTACACACAGACACACAGTCACTTCACTGTGACCCCACGTTACACACAGACACACAGTCACTTCACTGTGACCCCACGTTACACACAGACACACAGTCACTTCAATGTGACCCCACGTTACACACAGACACAGTCACTTCACTTTGGCCCCACGTTACACACAGACAGTCACTTCACTGTGACCTCACGTTACACACAGACACACAGTCACTTCACAGTGACCCCACGTTACAGACAGACACATAATCACTCCTCTGTGACCCCACGTTACACACAGACACACAGTCACTTCACTGTGACCCCACATTACACACAGACACATAGTCACTCCACTGTGACCCCACGTTACACACAGACACACAGTCACTTCACTGTGACCCCACCTTACACACAGACACATAATCACTCCACTGTGACCCCACGTTACACACAGATACAGTCACTTCACTGTGACCCCACGTTACACACAGACACACAGTCACTTCAATGTGACCCCACGTTACACACAGATACAGTCACTTCACTGTGACCCCACCTTACACACAGACACACAGTCACTTCACTGTGACCCCACGTTACACACAGACACACAGTCACTCCACTGTGACCCCACATTACACACAGACACAGTCACTTCACTGTGACCTCACGTTACACACAGACACACAGTCACTTCACTGTGACCCCACGTTACACACAGACACAGTCACTTCACTGTGACCCCACGTTACACACAGACACAGTCACTTCACTGTGACCCCACATTACACACAGACACACAGACACTTCACTGTTACCCCACGTTACACACAGACACACAGTCACTTCACTGTGACCCCACGTTACACATAGATACACAGTCACTTCACTGTGACCCCACGTTACACACGGACACACAGTCACTCCACTGTGAGCCCACATTACACACAGACACACAGTCACTTCACTGTGACCCCACATTACACACAGACACACAGTCACTCCACTGTGAGCCCACGTTACACACAGACACACAGTCACTTCACTGTGACCCCACATTACACACAGACTCACAGTCACTTCACTGTGACCCCACGTTACACACGGACACACAGACACTTCACTGTGACCCCACGTTACACACAGACTCACAGTCAAATTCGGAATGCGGCGGTGGCCGGACTGCGCCGAACAAAGCGGTCGACAGATGCTGTGCACAAATTAATCTGTCCGGGGGGTGCCTGCGAGCAAGTGGGGGGGGGGGGCGGAGTTTTTATAAGGGGGAGGGCGAGCAGTAGGCATTGGGAACGATGTCCCCCTTTGATGGAGACTTCTGTGTAGATGTAAGCGGAACATCCACATAGCTCGCGATCCTTCTCGCTGGACGCCTGCCCCCTCCCCTCTCCCCCCCGCCCCCCCCCCCCCCCCCCATGCAGGCAGATGGGATACCCCCCACTCCCACCCCCGCCCCCTAACGCGGGGGCCAGAGGCAAAGAGGGGAGCCGAGCAGCCAGCGACAATCTGGCGGTTGTGTCCCTAGCCGACCCAGCCCCATTATCACCGAAGACAAGGATCCCTCCCACCCCCCCCCCCGTAGTCTCTGACAGGCTGTGGGGGCAGTGGCTGCTCGCGAGTAGCACCTCGTGGGAAGGGCGGTGGATGGGACAGCGTCACAGGGCCGTCCACCGCTGTCTTCCGTCAGCGGCTCACCTAGTTCGAAGCTGCCCGTGGACCGGTTGCAATATCCGTCGCCGATGTTGGCCCCGAGTGAAAGTCGAGTGTTGGATGGCCGGGTTCGTGTCGCAGCGCGCCGACCACTGCGACACCACTCCGCACACGTGCAGCGCGTGCGTTCGCACGCGCTGCACGCACACGCGAACGCACGCGCACGGATACACACGTGTTAGACGTGAGTCTGTGAATGGATAAGTGTACCGACAAAGACAAATATCCCCGTGTAGCCATAAAGAGACTGTAGGGGCAAGTGCTGTTAGCGAGAACGACGCGCGAGGGGGTGGGTGGACAGCACCACGCCAGACCGCCTTTGTCTCCCCAGCGGCGATGTTTACACACCGCACCAGGTGCTCATTTGAGGCTGAGTCGACCTAGGGGAGGCCCAGGACCGGTTCGGACAATTGTCACCGGCGTTAGCCGGGTTCATAGTGCAGCCCGCGAATGTGAGTAGCAACAGGAAGGCATCAATCATTCAATCACCCGCGTTTGACGTCCTCCCACGCTCACACACACGAGAGATCCCCTCGTCGAGTCTTGAATGTGCACGTGTGTGTATGTTGATCTTCTGTTGCATCCTACGTAGCCAACCGTGCTAATCGGAGGTGCCTTAACAGACTGTTGGGGCAAGTGCTGTTCGCGAGCACCTGTGACAGGGGTGGGCAAATTTTTTTAACTCGCGGGCCACAATGAGTTCCAAAATTTGACAGAGGGGCCGGGCCAGGAACAGATGGATGGAGTGTTTGTGTGAACTAATATATATGACGTGTTAAAAATCATTACATGAAAGGATTTGGCCTTTAACAGGTAGCAAAGCATTTATTTGCAAGGCAATTTAACAAATTGCACGAACATGAACAATACAAAAACATGTCGTAACTCCCGGTCAAAGTACGCCAACTAATGGGGAAATGGGGGCATTACAGGAGAAAGGTAAAATTTTATTTAATAATAATAATAAAAATATTTGGACAAGTTCGGCGGGGCCGGATTAAAAAGCCCAACGGGCCGTGTACGGCCCGGGGGCCGTACTTTGCCCATGTCTGAGCTATGAAGACCGGCACGGCACACGAGGGGGTGGGTGGACAGCACCACGCCCGGCCGCCTTTGTCTCACCAGTGGCTGAGTCGACCTAGGAGAGGCCCAGGACCGGTTCGGACAATTGTCACCGGTGTTAGCCGGGTTCATAGTGCAGCCCGCTCACCACAAGTGTGTACCAACAAACCAATAAAGACACAGATCCCCATATAGCCTTAACAGACAGTAGGGGCAAGTGCTGTTAGCGAGCATCTATGAAGGCCGGAAGGGTACACGAGGGGGTGGGTGGCCAGCACCACGCCCGACCGCCTTTGTCTCCCCAGTGGCGATTTTTACACACCGCACCAGGTTATTAATTTTAGGCTGAATCGACCTAGGGGAGGCTCGGCACCGGTTCAGATAATTGTCACTGGTGTTGGCCGTGAGCGGGAATCGAACTCGTGTCGCCTGGTTCATAGCGCAGCGCGCTCACCGCTGCACTACCGCTCGCCACAAGTGTGTCCCAACAAAGATCCCCGCGTATAGCCATAACAGACTGTAGGGGCAAGTGCTGTTGGCGAGCACCAGCACACACCAGCACACCGGCATTTCACATGACATGTAACGCGCAGGCACACGATAACCAATAACAGCCGCCATTCATCGCTAAGTGCCAGGTTAGGTGCACTTCGAGGATTCCGCGTGGAGCGTGGAAGGTTCGCAGGAGGTCACAGGACAGCCCCAAGGTGTAATGAGTCGACTGCCTGTGACGACTTAACAGATTCACCACCTGTGCACCCCACTTTGCCAAAACGAAGATTCCCCCGTATAGCCTCGAGCAGACTTTTGGGGCAAGTGCTGTTGGCGACTTTGCAGCACTTACCAAGGCCAGAATGGCACACGAGAGGGGGAGAGTGACACGACGCCACGCCCGGAGCCACCTTTGTCTCCCCACTGCTGGTATTCACACAACGCACCAAGTAGAATTTTTTTTTCCTTGGCGAAACCCATAGATGCAGGTTCAAATATTCCCCACTGTTTATCACTTGGAAGTGGGAATCGAACTTGAGCCACCAATTATGGAGCACAGTGGGCTAACCACTGCGCCACCGCTCCCGAAAATACATACAGACGTACACAACCCACACCAAAAACAGACACTTAAAACATTTTAACAACTATTATCACGTGTTTGCGACGGTAATATTTGTGTGTGAGGAGCGGTAGTGCAGTGGCTAGCACGCCGCGCTACGAAACCTGGCGACCCGAGTTCCATTCCCACTCACGGCCAACACCAGTGACGATTATTTGAACTGCTACTGGGGCCTACCCTACGTCAACTCATCCTCAAATTAGTATTTGGTGCGTTGTGTATAAAATATATATAATATCGCCACTGGGAAGACAAAGACGATCGGGCGTGGTGATAGCCACGCACGCTCCTGGTGCACCGTTCCGGCCTTCATATGTGCTCGCTAACAGCACTTGCCCCTACAGTCTGCTAAGGCTACACGGGGGATCTTTGTTTTCTTTGCCCCGTATTTGTGTTTCTGCGAATTGCGTCGCTAACCCGTGTCTCGCTCTGCTCAATTCGCAGCATGATATACACGCTCATCGCTAACGTATAGAGAGAGGAGAGAGAGAGGAGAGAGAGGAGAGGAGAGACAACGACTGGAGGTCCGGAGGGATACGAAGAGACATTTTTTCTAAAACAAAAGAGAACAGCAAAGACCACGGGACAACGATGACTGAAGTTGTTTTTTGCTGTTTTATTTTTTTTGTATTCCCGGAGAAGACTGCTGCTGCTGCTGGTCGTGGTCTCTCTCTCTCTCTCTCCCGCTCTCTCTTCTAAAACAAAACCTCTGAACGGTGGACTCGGCATCTGCCGCTCAACTCGCGGAGGAGTCTCATCACTGGGGGTGTGGGGTGGCCACGTCGCAGAGGGTGGCGGTGGTGGCGGTGGTGGTGTGAGGCTGGCGGGGACGACTTCTCAAGTGACTGCGGAACTTCACTTTTGTGCGTGGGTCCAATCGGCAGTGAAGAGTGGCGAGCGGTGGCGGTGAGGACGACGGAGCTCATCTGCACCCGCCCCCCACCGCCGCGTTCCGAAGGCGCGCGGAGGAGCCGGGTCGGGGGGGGGAGGTGAAGCAGGGGAGCGCCTCTTCCTCCGCATCCTGGGAAAGAGGAAAACTAATTTTACAAACTTACGCCGCTTCGTGTGTATCATCGCTCGCTCTGGCTTTTTTTTTTAATCGCGGGAAAATTCTGAAATGAATTGTTCTTTATTTTGTAACCGCGCAAACTGGCGCAGAAACTCCTTTCCAATGACTTCGCGATTGATGGTTTTGGTTTTTTCTTTCATGGTTGTTGTTTTTGTGTGTGTGTGTCTGTGAGCAGAAGAATAACGGGAAGAATTTTTTTCAGATATTGCCCGATGGTGGAAACCCTCTGGAGATTTGGAATGAGCGATGTGAAAGGACCTCTGTTGGTTTTAAGTTCGCGATGGAGATTTAAATTCGCCGGTGGGAAGGAGATTTGGAATGAGGGATGGGAAGGGACCGCTGTTGGTTTTAAGTTCGCGATGGAGATTTAAATTCGCCGGTGGGAAGGAGATTTGGAATGAGCGATGGGAAGGGACCTCTGTTGGTTTTAAGTTCGCGATGGAGATTTAAATTCGCCGGTGGGAAGGAGATTTGGAATGAGCGATGGGAAGGGATCTCTGTTGGTTTTAAGTTCGCGATGGAGATTTAAATTCGCCGGTGGGAAGGAGATTTGGAATTAGCGATGGGAAGGGATCTCTGTTGGTTTTAAGTTCGCGATGGAGATTTAAATTCGCCGGTGGGAAGGAGATTTGGAATGAGCGATGGGAGGGAACCTCTGGACATTGGAATTAACAACAACAACAAAACACAATCGCAATGTGGAATCTCACAAACAAAATGTTTTCCTGGCACCCCATAACACCCCACCCCACCAGGCGAGCGTGGCATCTCCATAGGGCCGCGGGTGTCAGTTCTCAAAAGCGTCCGTGCGATTGGAAATCCGAATGCGGGTGTGCGACGTTTATCCGCTCGACATTATTTACTTGTTGTTACTTTCTTAAACGACGGAAGATATATGTCTTCGGGGTTTATATATGTATATCAATCCATCATCCCGTTTGCTACTGGCGTATACACAAGTGTCAACGTGTAACGGCTCTCGCCTGCTATTTTATAGAGACTTTGTAATTTGAAAAAAAACACAAACACAGAAAAAGGCGTGGTGCCAGATCTACAAACTCCGATACCGCCGCTGCCCTGCCACGGCGCGTGTATCGGTGTTGTAGCCTCGCGGGCTTCGTCCGTCCGTATTAGCAAGGGCATGGGTGGGGAGGGCTTGGGAGGGTGGGTGGTGCTGGGCGGTGGTGGAATCCACGGCGATTGTGACGACGCATCGCGTTCCCAAAGGATGCCGAACGCCAACACTCTGCGAATGATGGGGAGGGGAGAAGGGAGGGGGAGGGAAACCCTCGAAACCCCGAACCACAAACGCGATCGCCGTCGTCGCTGGGTTGGAAACGAATGTAAATGACGGCACGCAAACGTCACGGGTGAATGAGTGAGCGGGCGAATGGGTGGGTGGGTGAGTGGGTGGGTGAATGAGACGAGTGAATGGACGAATGAGAGAGTGTGTGAATGCATGAGTGAGTGGGTGAGTAAGTTAGAGAGAGAGAGTGGGTGAATGAGAGAGAGAGGGTGTGTGTGAATGCATGAGTGAGTGGGTAAGTTTGAGAGTCGGTGAATGAAAGAGAGAGTGGGTGAATGCATGAGTGAGTGGATGAATAAGTTAGAGAGAGAGAGTGGGTGAATGAGAGAGAGAGAGGGTGTGTGTGAATGAATGAGTGAGTGGGTAAGTTAGAGAGTCGGTGAATGATAGAGAGAGTGGTTGAATGCATGAGTGAGTGGGTGAGTAAGTTAGAGAGATAGTGGGTGAATGAGTGTATGAATGAGTGGGTAAGTGAATGTGTACTGCTGCTCACGAACAGCGGCTACCAGGCACGACTCTCATCCATACGCCTCGCGCGCACGTCATGTGACCACTGCTCCCGCATCTATACTGTACAATGCGCTCAGCCTTGCCTAGACCACCAACTCAAGAGATTTAACAACACGCAAAGGTGTACCGCTTTCGCAGCAGCAAAACACGACTCATGTTCTACACACCTCGCACGCGTGTCATGTGACCACCACACGACGCGTGTAATGCTCTCAGCCTTGTCTAGACCACCAGCACCTGAAGAGTTCAACACGGGGGGGACGCGTGGAACACGTGGCCGTGTTATTGAGCAACAATTGCACCACGCGTTCAACGCTCTTTTTGAGCTGGTGGTCTCGGCAAGGCTGAGAGAATTGTGCGCGCAGCGTGATGTGTGTGTATGTATGGTGGACTTCTTTCGCACCGTACGTAGCCAGCCAACGGAGGTGCAGGGGAATGACAGCAGGCGAACGGATGGGAGTCGCGCGCCCTGCTGCTGATGTGTGGCACACAGCATCCATGGTCAAGCCTCTTGCGTGCCGCTCAATCTTATTCAAAAATGCGGCGCACGTTGAAATCAGCACCAACCGTCCCGCAAATCACGTGACTTCTGTGTGGGCGCCCCCCCCCCCTATTTAAACAGACGCTGCTGCGAGGCCCTGATGCAGCCTCTCCCTCCCGATCCTCGCCTCTCTTGACCCGTAATCTCCCGAGTTTTCTTCGTTCCATTTCCGTCATTTTCCTGCCTCATTCCCCAATCTTCTTCCTTTTTCTCTTCCACTTTCTTTTGGGTGGGGGTCTTCTTTCCTTCCCCCCCCCCCATACATCATCATCATCATCACATCCTTTGACTCTTTACTCCTCTTTTCCCCCGGTAGAGTAACAACAAAAACAAACGACAACAACAACAGAAAACACTTGATCGCGCAAAATGATGTGGATGTTGTGTAGCGTCTAAATGCGGAAAGGTGACGCAAATCCATGGGGCACGGAGCCAACAGCACGGATGGCTGCGGGAGAGAGGGGAAGGGATTTCAGAGGGGCTTCAGTCGCAGAGAGAGGTGGAGAGATCGCACGACCTTGAGTCAGGGGGCTTCAGTCACAGAGAGAGGAGGAGAGATCGCACGATCTTGAGCCATTGGGGCTTCAGTCACAGAGAGAGGAGGAGAGATCGCACGATCTTGAGCCAGGGGGCTTCAGTCACATAGAGAGGTGGAGAGATCGCACGACCTTGAGCCAGGGGGCTTCAGTCACAGAGAGAGGTGGAGAGATCGCACGATCTTGAGTCAGGGGGCTTCAGTCACAGAGAGAGGAGGAGAGATCGCACGATCTTGAGCTTCAGTCACAGAGAGAGGAGGAGAGATCGCACGACCTTGAGCCAAGGGGCTTCAGTCACAGAGAGAGAGGAGGAGAGATCGCACGATCTTGAGCCAGGGGGCTTCAGTCACAGAGAGAGGAGGAGAGATCGCACGATCTTGAGCCAGGGGGCTTCAGTCACAGAGAGAGGAGGAGAGATCGCACGATCTTGAGCCATTGGGGCTTCAGTCACAGAGAGAGGTGGAGAGATCGCACGATCTTGAGCCAGGGGGCTTCAGTCACAGAGAGAGGAGGAGAGATCGCACGACCTTGAGCCAGGGGGCTTCAGTCACAGAGAGAGGAGGAGAAATCCCACGATCTTGAGCCAGGGGGCTTCAGTCACAGAGAGAGTGGAGAGATCGCACGATCTTGAGCCATTGGGCTTCAATCACAGAGAGAGGAGGAGAGATCGCACGATCTTGAGCCATTGGGCTTCAATCACAGAGAGAGGTGGAGAGATCGCACGATCTTGAGCCAGGGGGCTTCAGTCACAGAGAGAGAGGTGGAGAGATCGCACGACCTTGAGCCAGGGGGCTTCAGTCACAGAGAGAGAGGTGGAGAGATCGCACGATCTTGAGCCAGGGGGCTTCAGTCACAGAGAGAGGAGGAGAGATCGCACGATCTTGAGCTTCAGTCACAGAGAGAGGAGGAGAGATCGCACCATCTTGAGCCAGGGGGCATGGAGCCAACAGCACGGATGGCTGCGGGAGGGAGAGGGGGGAGGGAGTTCCAGATGGGAGGGGAGGAAGCAGAGGATACTTTTTTTGAGCGACCTCCAAACATGACAGTTCGCTACACGTGCCCGCAGTAGAAAAATGCAATTCCCGACGAAGCTCCCCGGCGCGTCGCGCGAAACGTCGGACGCCGTGCCGAGACAACGCGTAGCGGGCACAACCCGAGGGCACAACATCGGAGAGAGAGGGAGAGAGAGAGCTGCACTCTACAGCAGCAGCAGCGCCATCGGCGGTCGGGTTTACCTGAGTTGGAGACAACCCACGGGGAGTTGGGGGGGGTAGGAGCGGGTTGTAGGGTGAGGAGGCGATCTCAGCACTGGCCCAGCCAGCAGCTGCTGCAGCAGCAGCCCAGAGGAGGGAGGGGTGAGGGGAGAGGGGAGGGAGAGTGGGGGAGAGGGGAGAGTGGGGGAGGGGGGAGAGTGGGGGAGAGGGGAGTGTGGTTTGGGGGAAACCCCTGAAAAGTATCAACCACGCTCCGAAATTTCCGCAGCGCTGATTTGATCCTTGGGGGATACGCGTGAGCTGAGAGCGCACACACATACACGGGGCATACACACACATACACGGGGCACACACACATACACGCAGGCACACACACACACGGGGCACACACACACATACACGCAGGCACACACACACACGGAGCACACACATACACGGGGCACACACATACACGGGACACACATACACGCAGGCACACACATACACGGAGCACACACACACATGAGGCACACACACACGGGGCACACACACACGGAGCACACACATACACGGGGCACACATACACGCAGGCACACACATACACGCAGGCACACGCACACACGTGCACACACCCATACACACGGGGCACACACACACGAGGCACACACACACACACACGAGGCACACACACATGCACACGGGAACACACACACACGTGCACACACCCATACACACGGGGCACACACACACGGAGCACACACACATGCACACGGGAACACACACAGGCCTACACGCATACACACGGGCGCAAATACATGCACAAAGACAAAAATCCCCCGTATAGCCTGTAACAGACTGTAGGGGCAAGTGCTGTTAGCGAGCACCTATGAAGGTCGACACGGCACACGAGGGGATGGGTGGCCGACACCACGCCCGACCGCCTTTGTCTCCCTAGTGGCGATGTTTACACATCGCACCAGGTGCTCATTTGAGGCTGAGTCGACCTACAAACACACACAGGCGCACACACAAGAACAAAAGATCCTCCGCACGGCATTGAACATGCTGTTGAAGCACGTGCTGTTAGGGAGCACCTACCAAGGCACACGAGGGAATGCGAGCCCAAGCAACACTCCCGGCCGCCTTTGTCTCCCAAACACTGACGTTTACTTCGCGCCAGACACTCAGTTGAGGCTGAGTCGACCTATGGGAGGCCCACCAGGACCGGTTTAGGATATTCCGCCACTGTTGTTGGTCACGAGCGGGTCGCCGGGTTTGCCGCGCAGCGCGCTAACCATTGCGCCACCGCTCCCCACAACATGACCACTCTACGCACGCGCGAGCCCCGTGGGGAGTAGTCGCGTAGGGAGCATTTAGCCCACTGCGCTCGGAACCCGGTGACCCGAGTTCGATTCCCGCTCACGGCCAACACCAGTGACGATTATCTGAACCGGTCCTGGTCCTCCTCCCCTTAGGTCGACTCAGCCTGAAATGAGCACCTGGTGCGGTGCGTAGAATCATCGCCACTTTGGGAGACAAAGGCGTGGTACGGGCGTGGTGCTGGCCAGCCACCCGCTCGTGCGCCGTGCCGGTCTTCATAGGTGCTGCTCGCTAACAGCACTTGCCCCAACAGTCTGTTAATGCTATAGGGGGGATCTTTGTCTTTGCACCACGCACACACACACACACACGCTGCTCCTCTGCACGCGTTTTAAAAAATATTTGTTTTCACAATCCCGTGCAGATTCCCCCACCAGCGCCGCGCCGCGCCACGCAGAACTCTCACAGTGCATCGCGACCCTCCGTGGTTGGAGAAGGGGCCGAGGAAGCGGATATCGCAGAGCTAGCCCCGAGATCCCAATCTCGGGGCTGGCAGAGGGCAGCACTCTCCCCGCCTGCTGCTGAGAAGGGGGCATTTTTCGTCACGTGACGGTCAAGCCCGATTATTTTCATTCGACAAGGTAGGAAGCCACCATCGAACAGAGCCGCTGGTCATCGCATCGCGTGGCGCTGTCAGATGCCCTTCTGCGGCCGTCTGGAACGCTCTTCCTTCCGAGATTAGGAAGCCGCACCTTGAAATCGTCGTCTAGATTGACAAACTAATTTCTTTAAGAACAGTTTTTTGTTTCTGTTTAGTTTGTTGTCTTTCCCTCGCACCTCCGGTTAGTACGGTTGGCTACGTATGGTGTGAAAGAAGTTCCACGTACACACACACATTAAGTGCATCACGAATATGTTTGATGTGATGGGGGGGGGGGGGAGGGGGGGGGTTGTGTGTGCAGTCATTTGGTAACCGAAGGTCTTGAGACCATCAGCTCGCTGCGCTTGATTGAGACCCGCGGTTGATCCCACGTGACACAAACCTGGATTGGAACCCAGGGTCCTCAGCGGTGCTGGCTCCCCGCCCTCTGATCCCTGTGCCGCTCGGGTCCAGGGATGGGAAAGGGCCGCCCGTTGACTGGCGCCGGATCGATCAGCGGTTTGCTTGGAGCGGATCTCTAAAGTTTCGTTCCACGAGCCGTCCTTGTTCCACGAGCCGTCCTTGTTCCACAAGTCGTTCTTGTTTCACGAGACATCCTTGTTCCACAAGTCGTCCTTGTTCCACGAGTCGTCCTTGTCCCACGAGACGTCCTTGTTCCACGAGCCGTCCTTGTTCCACGAGCCGTCCTTGTTCCACGAGCCGTCCTTGTTCCATGAGCCGTCCTTGTTCCACAAGACGTCCTTGTTCCACGAGTCGTCCTTGTTCCACAAGTCGTCCTTGTTCCACGAGTCGACCTTGTTCCACGAGCCGTCCTTGTTCCACGAGTCGTCCTTGTTCCACGAGACGTCCTTGTTCCACAAGTCGTCCTTGTTCCACAAGTCGTCCTTGTTCCACAAGTCGTCCTTGTTCCACGAGCCGTCCTTGTTCCACGAGACGTCCTTGTTCCACGAGTCGTCCTTGTTCCACGAGCCGTCTTTGTTCCACAGCCGTCTTTGTTCCACGAGCCGACCTTGTTCCACGAGCCGACCTTGTTCCACGAGCCCTCTAATATCGATTAGGAACCCCATTCCTCTGATATCTCCGGTATCTGCAAGCTGTTTAAACAAGACGAGGGGCCGGGGTGTTCTCTCTCTCTCCGTCTCTCTCTCTCCCAGTGTCTCTCTCTCCGTCTTTCTCTCTCTTAGTCTCTTTCTCTCTCTCCGTCTCTCTTTTTTTACGATCAGTGGAAATAAGAAGATGCTCGGTGTAGTCGGCACTTTGCTTCGTTCATCATTTCGTTTTTTTATCTTTTGCTTTATGTAACCCCCCCCCCTTTTTTAATGAAATATTTCACAATAGATTACACGTTCTCCTCTCCTTACCCCTTCCCTCTCTCTCTACCCCCTCTATCTATCCCCCCCCCCCACCTCTTTCTCTACCCCCTTTCTCCCTACTCCATGTCTGTGTTCCCCCTATGTTTTCTATGTAATATTTGTAATATTAAATTTTGATTTAAAGCTTTCGTGACTGCAGGGATTCATATTCTTGGTTCTTTCTTGCTGTGGTTTTCACACCTGATGATGATTGCTTGTGTTGCAGTCGACACGTCGTGAGAATTTTATCGTTTTATATTTTTATTATTGTGTTGTTTCCCTTCTACGTGACTACCGAACGAACCAATAATATTTGTAATATTATTATAATTTATTATTAAATATATATTTTTTTTACGACAAGTGCTGCATCTGCACCTCTCTCTCTCTCTCACTCTCTCTCTTCTCGCTCCCCCTCTCCCCCGCTCTCTCTTTTTTTGCTTTTTTTGGTCTCTCTCTCTCTCTCCGTCTTTCTCTCTGTCTCTCGTCGACCGCTTCGCGTCGCGGTGCCGGCAACGCTGCGGCCCTACAGCAGTAGAGGGGCGACCCCCGTGACAATTGAAATCGTCCGTGCATTCTAGTTTTTGTTATTTATTTCCTTGTTATCAATTCGGTGCAATTACAACGCAGTCCCCGAACTACGTGAGTCTCTGCGAGAGCTCGTTGGCTCTCTGCGTAAGCCTGTAGATCTGTGTGAGTCTGTTGGTCTCTATGCGAGTCTATGGGTCTCTACACGAGTCTATGGGTCTCTATGTGTGAATCTATAGGTCCCCGTGTGGTCCTCTTCACGAGTCTATGGATCTCTATGTGAGTCTATGATTCTCTGTGTGAGTCTGTTGGTCTCTATCCGAGTCTATGGGTCTCTATGACAGTCTATGGTTCTCTGTGTGAGTCTGTTGGTCTCTGTCCGAGTCTATGGGTGTCTATTCGAGTCTATGGGTCTCTATGCGAGTCTATGGGTCTCTCTGCGAGTCTATGGGTCTCTATGCGAGTCTATAGGTCTCTATGTAAATCTATGGGTCGCTATGTGAGTCTGTGGATCTCAGTGCTGTGTCTGAGTTTCAATGTGAGTCTACGGGTCTCTGTATGAGTCTATGGGTCTCCGTGTGAGCCTATGGGTCTCTGTGTACATCTATGAATCACTTAATTAATGATATGTAGGGATGCTGTTACGTTGGCGGTTGTGTGCACGCACAATTAACAACAACAACAACATTAATAGACTCGTCAGCAGCACTGTGGCTTTACAAAGAAATGTATCATCGGCGACGTTTCGGCAAAAGGACCTTCATTTTATTACATAATATGAAAAATGGCCATTTCCTGAGAAGTCGACCATTATGTACGTGTGTGTGGGGGGGGGGGGGGGGGTGTCCTTTTAATGCAGTGCTGTTGACGATTATGTTGGGTTGTTTCTTTATATATACGAATACATAATCTCCGCCTTTGGCTCGACTCTGTAGCTGTGGTTCTTCTTTACCTGGGGTGCACGCTAACCCCCTGGGGGAAGCGAGACATGGACATATTTTTCTTTTTTAGAAAGTCAATCGTCGAAAACACAAATTGAGCACACGGACAAGTTCAGTAACAACTTACTTTGTTTCATCAAGCCTCTATGTATTTATTAACAAAAAATATATTTTAAATATATATCTAAACACGAATGCGAACCAAATGGGTGGCAAGGCTGCAGTTAAAGGTTAAGAAGCGATGCTCTATAAAAATGTTGACTTAAAACTTTCGTGACTGCAGGAATTCATATTATTTTGCTTTTATTATTTTCAATTTATTAATTTGTAGTTTGAAATTTTTAGTAGATTTTATTTTATTATTTTGTATTTTTTTTCTATCTCCGTGGCTTTTTCCGAAATAACCAAGAATACTACGATGCTCTATTACTCTATACAAGACGATACCCGGCGTGGACGCAAAACGCAACGTCCCGCCTGCGTCTGACCGCCTCCGTTGCGCCAGGGGAGGCTGGCCCCGGACACGGGCCAGAGGAGGCAGAGCCCCAGGACCGCGACCCACGCAGGGGAGTCGATAGCACGGACGGCTGTGGGAGTGGTGGGGGCAGTTCCAGACAGGGGCGCAAGTGGACATTGTGTCTCAGGGTGGTCAGGGGTAGGAATCGCCACCCACCCCCCTCTCTCGCCGCAGCCGCCACCCACAATCACCCCCCCCCCCCCCCCCCCCACCACCACCACCCTTCCCTCCGACTCGGACCCGCCACTGGCCTCCAGGACGATGTTGGGCCAACAGAGGGTTGCTGTGTTCAATGGGAGGCCGGGTCGTTTGGAGTATTTTTTGTGCTGCGATACATTGTCCACGTGATAAGCCACTCAGACTAAAACCACCCAACTGTGTTTTTTTTATGCTTGACCAGATAAGGCCCCAGTGTGCTAAGTAGCTCTCTTTTTATCAGAGGTGACCTGGCCGCAAATGATAGCTCAATCAAGTGGCTTTATCACGTGGAAATTTATAGCAAGATACAAATGCTCTGAACTCGGGACGTTGATTTTAAATGTGGGGGGGGGGGGGGAGAAGTGGTGCAACCGGTGGACCCGGAGAAAAAATCCACGCGACCACGGAGAGAGAGAGACACGCAAACTCCAAATATACAGCAGGCGTCGTCGGGATCGAACCCACGGCCTCCTGTATACCAGGCGAGGTAGTTAACATCTCCTAGCCACCGTGGCATCCTCAACTTCGTTGAGCTATCATTTGTGATCGCCCAGGTCGCTTTCTCAAGGAGAAGCTGTATAGCTCAGTGGGCCTTACCCGGTAAAGCAACGTTTTCAAATAATTTTAAGAATTTCAAAATTATTATTTACTTATTATAACACATTTAGTTTAACACCGGAAGCAGGTAAATTGCTTCACTTTTCTGGCGAATCGCCCGATGATGCTGGTTGATGTAATTACCAGCGAAACGTCGTACTACTCAAGTTGTAAATGTTGTGGATTTACTCTCCAACACACAGGCCGGGCTGAAGCAGTAACAAATTTGTCGCGTTTTGTTTACGTGACGGGACAAATCCCTTACTAACTGGCTGTGTCGGGTGGTGGGGGATTACGACGTTATTTATACTCACGCCATCTAACCCAAAACCCTTTGTTATTAATAATATTGGTGGCGAAAGCCTGCAACGTTGTTCAACTGACGCGGCTTGGAGTTATTGCCGCTCACACCCGACGCATTGGCGTTCGGTCAGCGGCAGGGGGCTGAGCCCCCCGTTTCTCGTGCCAGGGCTGGGTGAGAGGGGGGCATCGTTGGGAGTGGTTGTTTTCTTTTTTTTTGTACAACAACCACGAGAGAGAGAGAGTCACGCGGTGTTCGCTCGAGACATCGTCCGGCCGTCTGAAGACAAGCGATGTTCGGCGCTTGGGCTCACAACGTAAGTGGAGTTAAAGGTTTGGTTTTTTTTTTATTTTTGAAAGGCAGGCTGGGTTAACCCACCGATAACCATTTATCGTAATAATTTCAATGTTTTATAATCTCTCCGTGAAAAAAAGGAACTAGTTTACACTTGACGTTAGTTGCGTTTTGAAATGGTGGTGGCGTTTCAAATATACCAAAATATGGGGCTGTAAATGGTGAACGTGCAATGTATTACTTTCTCTTTCTCTCTCTCTCTCTCTCGTCTGACTTTAACAAACGCAAAAAGTGTATCAATTCGTTTTTTTTGTTTGTTTTGTCGAATTTAATTTCTTAAACTTATCGGCTCTCCGTTTGTGTAGACCCCCGATTAGTACCTCTCGTCTCTCTCGTGGTCGTCCACCAAACTCCACAAATCTCTCTCTTGCATCACGCCGCTGTTGACCGACAAACGAGATGCGTTTGTGTGTGAGTGTGTGTGTGGGGGGGGGTTGTGTGTATACGTGTGTGGGTGTGAGTGTGTGTGAGGAGCGGTAGTATAGCGGTTAGCGCGCTGCGCTATGAACCGGTCCTATGCCTCCCCTAGGTCGACTCAGCCTCAAATGAGTACCTGGTGCGGTGGGGAGACAAAGGCGGTCGGGAGTGGTGCTGGCCACCCACCCCCTCGTGTACCGTTCCGGCCTTTATAGGTGCTCGCTAACAGCACTTGCCCCTAGAGTCTCTTAAGGCTATACGGGGGATCTTTGTCTTTATAGGGAGCGATGGCACAGTAGGGGGCACAGGTGGTGTATCGGGCCAGTCATCTCAGTCAGTCAACCCTTGGCACCTGCTTGGGTCTGCCCCGTTACCTGCCAGCGGGCGTCCGACACTTCACGTGGCCTCAACGTGCACATAGCCTGGCACAAGCGCCGTGGTGACGTTAGTGGCGAATGGCGGTTGTTGTTGATGTTGGGGAACGGTGGTGTAGCGGTTAGCACGCTGCGCCACGAACCCGGCAGAGCCCGAGTTCGATTCCCGCTCACAGCCACCAACACCCAGTGACGATTATCTCAACCGGTCCTGGGCCTCCACTCGGTCGACTCAGTCTCAAATTAGTACCTGGTGCGGTGTGTAACAAAAAATATATCGCCACTGGGGAGACAAAGGCGGTCGGGCGTGGTGCTGGCCACCCACCCCCTCGTGTGCCGTGCCGGCCTTCATAGGTGCTCGCTAACAGCACTTGCCCCGAACAATTTTAAGGTTACACGGGGGATCTTTGTCTATTTGGGCGACTTCCATAGCACACAAACTCAGCAGCAGCAGTTTGTTTTTTTTTTTACAGCTGATCGGGGAAAAATAAAATACACACGGGCGCAAAACACACAAGGCAACTTTTATATACAACAATCTATAGTTACGAAACACTTTTTTTACATCGGATTTCCTAGCGACTTGGTGGAAGCCACGTCTTTCCAGGGTCTGTCAGTGTCACCGACCGCATCACGGGTTCCCTGCGTCCGGCAGTCCTCCCGCCGCGTCGATCACTTGAACTCTGGGGCAGAGCCCCTCTCTCCCCCCCTCTCGCCTCGCCGCCCCCCCGTGGTTTAAACAATGGGTTCCATCTCTTATTCTTCTTCGATGCGTGTCAACGTTTGTCTGAAGGCACATTCTCTTCTTCATCTTCTTATAATGTGACATTGGTATATAGTTTTGACCCGGAATAAATATTTTATTTCTTAACAGAGCCTGTTGGGGTTTCTTTATTTCACTTTGAACACTCTATGAATAAAAAAATTAGCAAAAAATATTACGACGATGATAAGTTCACTATAGTAACGCAGCTGTAATTACGCTTTTATATATATAAAATATATATATTGGACGTGCATACGTGTTTGTCTCTGTAGGTCTCTGTGCGTATATACCTGTGTGTGTGTGTGCTGCATCGCGAGCGGTAGTGTAGCGGTTAGCGCGCTGCGCTACGAACCCGGAGACCCCGAGTTCCATTCCCGCTCATGGACAACACCGGTGACGATTTCCTGAACCGGTCCCGGGCCTCGCCTAGGTCGACTCAGCCTCAAGCGACTGCCTGGAGCGGTGTGTAAACATGGCCACTTGGAGAGATAAAGAACGAGCGAGACATCATTTGGGATAGCCGGGTGGCTTCTCAAAACGAGCAAATATATCAGTGGGCCTTACGTCGTAAAATAGAACAAATGTTCATCGTTTAAATCGTTTATAGCTCGCTACGACTGATTCGGAGTGAGACCCCTGCTGCCAAACCAAGTGGTAAACAGGAGGTCGTGGGTTCGATCCTGACGCCTGCTGTATATTTGGAGTTTGCATGTTCTCCCCGTGGTCGCGTGGATTTTTCTCCCGATCCTCCACACTTAGAAACATGCTTCTTAGAGCAGCGGTCCCCAACCTTTTTGCCACCAGGGACCGGTTTCGTTGAAGACAATTTTTTCAACGGACCGGGGGGGGGGGGGGTGTTCATCATTGGGTCTTTCCCCCTTTTCAAAGAAGCTCTCCAGTGACCTTCTTTGGTTCTTTCGGTAAAGTCACGTAGAATGAGAATAAAATAATAACACAATCATATTATTGTGTTATTATTGTGTTATTTTATTTTATCAATTTATTATTTTATTCTCATTCTACGTGACTTTACCGAAAGAACCAAAGAAGATGAATCATTGCAGTCACGAAAGCTTTAAATCGAAAAATTCTCTCCAGTGACGTTTGTTTATTTTTACTCATTTGTGGTTACTAGGGGTTAGAGATTGTGGACTTACTCATTGTGGCTACTAGGGGTTAGAACTTGTGGGCTTACTCATTGTGGCTACTAGGGGTCAGCTTGTGGGCTTACTCATTGTGGTTACTAGGGGTTAGAGATTGTGGACTTACTCATTGTGGCTACTAGGGGTTAGAGCTTGTGGGCTTACTCATTGTGGCTACTAGGGGTCAGCTTGTGGGCTTACTCATTGTGGTTACTAGGGGTTAGCTTGTGGGCTTACTCATTGTGGCTACTAGGGGTTAGCTTGTGGGCTTACTCATTGTGGCTTAAAGGGGTTAGCTTGTGGGCTTACTCATTGTGGCTACTAGGGGTTAGCTTGTGGGCTTACTCATTGTGGCTACTAGGGGTTAGCTTGTGGGCTTACTCATTGTGGCTACTAGGGTTATATCTTATGGGCTTACTCATTGTGGCTACTAGGGGGTTAGCTTGTGGGCTTACCAACACCACGTGACTGAGACAAGTGCGCAGTGCGGGAAAGAGGCGCGGACGGAAGTGGTAAATAATAAAATAATGTGGGCGGGCCGCGCGCGGACTCACCGCGCTCACCTCCTGCTGCTGTGAGGCCCGGTTCACAACAGGCCATGGTACCGGTAGCGGTCCACGGCGCGGGGGTTGGGGACCCCTGTTTTAGAGTATCTGGACTGTTCTACATTTCCACACGACGATAAGCCACTTGCGTTGGGACCATCATTCGTGACAGCCGGGTCGCTTCTGAAAACGAGCCACATATCTCAGTGGACCTTACCTGCTAAAATAGAAGAAGCAAAAATAGTCTACCGTTAAAATAGTTTATAGCTCGCTATGAATGTCCACGTTCTGTGTTGCTGGCTTGAACAACGATAGCCCTCGCTGTCGCAGCGTAGCCCATACAGTAAGGGAAAATACGTTTGCCCACTGACAAATAAATTGTAAGTCTATAATTTTAATGGTAGGTTTATTTGAACAGTGAGAGACAGAAAAACAACAACAAAATCCAGAAAAACGCATGTCGAAAATGCTATAAATTGATTTGCATTTTAATGAGGGAAATAAGTATTTGACCCCTCTGCAAAACATGACTTAGTACTTGGTGGCAAAACCCTTGTTGGCAATCACAGAGGTCAGACGTTTTTTTGTAGTTGGCCACCAGGTTTGCACACATCTCAGGAGGGATTTTGTCCCACTCCTCTTTGCAGATCTTCTCCAAGTCATTAAGGTTTCGAGGCTGACGTTTGGCAACTCGAACCTTCAGCTCCCTCCACAGATTTTCTATGGGATTAAGGTCTAGAGACTGGCTAGGCCACTCCAGGACCTTAATGTGTTTCTTCTTGAGCCACTCCTTTGTTGCCTTGGCCGTGTGTTTTGGGTCATTGTCATGCTGGAATACCCATCCACGACCCATTTTCAATGCCCTGGCTGAGGGAAGAAGGTTTCTCACCCAAGATTTGGACGGTACATGGCCCCGTCCATCGTCCCTTTGATGCGATGAAGTTGTCCTGTCCCCTTAGCAGAAAAACACCCCGAAAGCATATGTTTCCACCTCCATGTTTGACGGTGGGGATGGTGTTCTTGGGGTCATAGGCAGCATTCCTCCTCCTCCAAACACGGCGAGTTGAATTGATGCTAAAAAGCTCCATTTTGGTCTCATCTGACCACAACACTTTCACCCAGTTGTCCTTTGAATCATCTAGATGTTCATTGGCAAACTTCAGATGGGCATGTATATGTGCTTTCTTGAGCAGGGGGACCTTGCGGGCGCTGCAGGATTTCAGTCCTTCACGGCGTAGTGTGTTACCAATTGGTTTCTTGGTGACAATGGTCCCAGCTGCCTTGAGATCATTGACAAGATCCTCCCGTGTAGTTCTGGGCTCATTCCTCACCGTTCTCATGATTATTGCAACTCCACGAGGTGAGATCTTGCATGGAGCCCCAGGCCGAGGGAGATTGACAGTTCTTTTGTGTTTCTTCCATTTGCGAATAATGGCACCAACTGTTGTCACCTTCTCACCAAGCTGCTTAGCAATGGTTTTGTAGCCCATTCCAGCCTTGTGTAGGTCTACAATCTTGTCCCTGACATCCTTGGAGAGCTCTTTGGTCTTGACCATGGTGAAGAGTTTGGAATCTGATTGATTGATTGCTTCTGTGGACAGGTGTCTTTTATACAGGTAACAAGCTGAGATTAGGAGCACTCCCTTTAAGAGTGTGCTCCTAATCTCGGCTCGTTACCTATATAAAATACACCTGGGAGCCAGAAATATTTCTGATTGAGAGGGGGTCAAATACTTATTTCCCTCATTAAAATGCAAATCAATTTATAAAAAAATTTGACATGCGTTTTTCTGGATTTTTTTTGTTGTTATTCTGTCTCTCACTGTTCAAATAAACCCACCATTAAAATTATAGACTGATCATTTCTTTGTCAGTGGGCAAACGTACAAAATCAGCAGAAGATCAAATACTTTTGTTCCCTCAATGTATGGTGGACTGCGTCGCACGCGCGATGCCTCGATGCCACGGTTAGATTCGCTTCAAAACATTTCGCCCGTAATTCATCCGCCTCGAGAATTTGCGATGTCGAGGGCGCCTCCCGTTCGCGCAGCGTGCGCTGTCAATGGCAGCCACGCGCAGCCTTCACGTTTAATGCCCTAATTGAAGTGTAATAGAAATGTGTCGTTTGCATAATGGGCCGTAATTTGAGTACAGTGCGAAGCATTTATGAAAAGGAATCCCCCCCTTTTTACAAACGCGTCTCGCGCGCGCACACGCACGCACACCCACACACGCGCAGCCCCGAACGCTGTTGTGAAAACATTCGATGCTCGGGCGAGATCGGCGCGTGAGTCCAACGCGTGTCGTAAGCCCCTCCACCCACCCCGACACAGTCAATTCACGAAGTCGTCGCGTGATGACCGACCAAAGCGAAGGGAATTCTCGGCTGCCTGCCCCGGTGGCCGCTGGCTGCAACCGCCATACGAAACGTCCATGCCCAATTGGTTCCCTTCTCAAGCACAAACGGTAGGTGGGCAACAAGACAAAGGCCCCCCGTGTAGCCTGTAACAGACTGTTGGGGCAAGTGCTGTTAGCGAGCACCTATGAAGGCCGGCGCACGGCACACGAGGCGGTGGGTGGCCAAATACCACGCCCGGCCGAACTTTGTCTCCCCAGTGGCGATGTTTACACACCGCACCAGGTAACTCATTTGAGGCTGAGTCGACCTAGGAGCGGTTCAGATAATCGCCGCCAGGTGTTGGCCGTTGAGAGCGGGAATCCAACCCGGGGTCGCCAGGTTTCGTAGCGCACCGCGCAACGAACACCGCCCCACTCTCAAGCGGTGTACACAATCCACGCGATGCCAGTTTTAGAATCAAGTCTCATCGCAACGCGTTAGAAACGGGGGGGGGGGCGCGGCGGGGGGGGGGGTGCGTTGGGCGGGGCGGGTGGCACCCCCAGAGGCAAGCTGTCCCTGTGCGGCACGAGGTGACTCAGCACGTGGCCCTGCGAGCAAGAATTGGGGGGGGGGGGGGGTGGCGCGTGAAGATTGCTGCCACGTGGCCTAGCTGAGTGGGGGGGGGGTGGGCGGCGAGTGACAGCTATCCCTGTACCGGCACGGGATGATTGAGCTGGAAGGAGTCGGTGGGGTTCTGATTTGACTGCTCCGCCTCGCCGTGCGTCATCTCCGTCGAGCCGCTGCGGTCGAGCGAAACAATTGGGGCCAATCGCTGCTGCGAGTTCGAGGAGGCCTTCTTCATCCAGCGGTGGGAAATCAACGCGGGGCTGTTAGGTAACTCGCTGCACGTGGGGAGCGGGTGGTGGGGTGGGGGGTCTCTACAGCCAGCCCCTCACCCCACCACGTTACACATGCCGTACGGAGTAACCCCCCACCACCCTTAACACTCCCCGCCACCCACCACCCTCCCCCAGTCATTTCAAATTAGTCTAATTACAGTGGGCATTAATAGCTCATTACTCACCGTGTCTGGGTTTCATCAGGCGCCTCTGCCTGATGATGTCACGGGTCGCCCGGGTCCTTGACAGATTAACTTGCCCGAGAGAGAGAGAGACACACACAAAGACAAAGATCCCCCGGATAGCCAGTAACAGACTGTTGGGGCAAGTGCTGTTAGCGAGCACCTACTAAGGCCGGCACGGCACACGAAGGGGTGGGGTGGCCAACACCACGCCCAGCCGCCTTTGTCTCCCCAGTGGCGATGTTTACACATCGCACCAGGTGCTCATTTGAGGCTGAGTCGACCTAGGTGAAACCCAGGACCGTCACCGGTGTTGGCCGCGAGCGGGAATCGATCCCGGGTCGTCATGGTTCACAGTGCATCGCGCAAACCTCTCCACTATCCGCTCCCCACACACACCCACGCACGCAGAGTGCGCGAGTCTCGCTTTGGGCCGTGGCTCCGATGATGCAATGCGGCGGGAGCCGTGGGTGGTTCCGGTGAGTGCGAGCGACGTGACGGTTGACCGCGTTCCATGCATGGTGTTCTTCCACGGAGACACACACTAGAACTAGGAGGCAACACGTTTATTATAACACCCCAACAGGGTAACTGCATAAACGTACACTCGGTTAACTAGACCACAACGAGGTCACTACGTAACCGGGTCAGTCAGTAACACACTGCCTGACCCACGAAGGCAAGCGTGAAGACCGAGGATTCGAGGATCGAAGAGACGTAGCACCGACGGGTTCCATTCCAACAGACAGCCGCGATTGCTCTCGCGACCCCCGCTTTATGCCCCTGAGCGTGGCCTCGCTCCGCCCTCGGCCACGCCCCCTTCTGGATCTCACCAGAAGGTTCTCGACCAAGCACCACGTGTCCGTCAAGCCACCATTTGGGCCCCCTCGCTACCTTGTCCCGGTCACGTGCCCTCTCGGGGTCACCCAGACTGTGACGTCCTTACTTGCCCTCTCTCTGACCGTCACCAGAACCATGCCCCCTAGGGCCCGCTTCCATGCCATGCCCACTCTGGTGCCTGAGAGAGGCCCAAGACGCACAGTTCCACTCTTGTGACAGTAGCTAGCGCTAGACGCCACAGTGACTCCATTTACGTCACTACACATGTGAGGCGCGCTACGGTGGCTCGGAGATGTTAACTACCTCGCCTGGTATACAGGAGGCCGAGGGTTCGATCTCGACCCTGGCGCCTGCTGTATATTTGGAGTTTGCGGTGTGTGTGTCTCTCTCTCTCTCTATCTCTCTCATCAACATCACGGTGGATAGGAGATATTAACAACCTGGCCTGGTATACAGGAGGTTGTAGGTTCGATCCCGACCCTGGCGCCTGCTGCTGTATATTGGGAGTTTGAATGTCTCTCCCTGCAGTCACGTGCATTTTTCTCCGGCTCCTTCGGTTTTCCCTCCACATTTAGAATCACGCATTTAGAACATTTTGCGGCGGCCGGGTTCGCTTCTGAATAAGAGCTACGTAGCGTAGTGGGGCCTTACCTGGTCAAAAATAAAACATTGTTTAGTTTATAATTGAGTCTCATATGCGGCAATAAATATATATTAGTTAAATGATAATAATTAATGATGATTCATAGTTGCGTTGTGGGTCAGATGCCAGAATGTACAATTTTGGCATCTGCCTGATGATGCTGGTTGTAACTAGCAGCTGAACCGCCCGTCATCCAGTTGTTCAATGTTGCGTGCATCGCTCCGCAGAGCAGCCTCGTGACGACGGCACGTTTGTTCTGTCGCGTGACAACTTCACCAATTGGCCGTGTCGTTTGGAGGAGCGGTGCACGACAGCGCACAAACTAACTCACACTGCGATCTGATTCAAACAGCAATAAAAAAAAAACTATTTTGAATCGCATTGGGTCGACACAAGCCTGCACATTTTTTTAATAAATCTTATTGGATGTTCGGGTATCTGGACACATTAGCATTGGGAAGACAAAGCCGGTGTTGTGGTGGCCTCCATCGTTGCTGCTCTCTCTACAGCACTTGCCCCGACATGCTGTTGAAGGCTACACGGGGATCTTTGCCTTTGCAGTGGACTACATATATATAGACTAAAGCAATCATTCCTTGCTGATTCAGATATTGAAAACTACAGCTTTGCTACAAAATAGAATAAAAAGTGAAACACAATTCCGGGGGAATATTTATTTATTTTCCCACGGTATCAGCACACCGGCGGGAACATTGGCGCAGTGTCGTGCACCCGGACACTTGAGTTAGATTCGCGCCCACGGCTAACATTAGTGGCCCGAGTGAAATCCAATTAACCGATTCTGGGGTTTCCGATTTCACCAACCACGTACTGACCAGTGTGGTGAAGTATGGCCATACACCATGAATGACACGGCTGCCTTTGTCTCCCCATTGCCGAGTACACACCGGACCAGCCACTAACTCAGAGTTGTGCTCTTGGACCGAGATTCGCTCCTTGAGCTGCCACTCCATCATACCAGGCCATCAGCCGTCATCATCATCATCAGCCCTCACACGCAACGTGACCTCCCCAAGGCCACTTGAATGATGTAATTGAAATCTGCGAATGTTCTCTCATCAACGTGTGTCCTAATTCTAATTTTTAATCAGCGTTATGGTCAACCCACTGCTGAATGAACATCAATACGATGTCTCTAGCCATGTTCCTCTCTCTCTCTTTGTGTGTGTGTGCGTCTCTCTCTCAGTGTCTCTCAGCGCGATCATCGGCGTCTCTCTCTTGCCTCTCTCCACTCTCTCACTTTTCTCTCCCTCTCTCTCTCTCTCCTCCATCTCTCACTCGCGCAACTCTCCCCTCCCGAAGTGTCGCTCAATAAGAGTCGCGCTGGCGTTAGGGCCACCGCTGCTCTCGCGTAATTCAACCGACGGAATTTGTCATCCCTAATCATCGCCCCTGCGCGGTTATACGATGGGGTTTTTTTTCTTTCACCCCGCCCCTTACAGATGCCCGCATGAATTAACAAAAAAAAACAGTGGTGCGGGAAGGTTCCTGGGCATTTCGAGTTAACCGTTCACTCGTTCATTCACCCCACCCACTCGTTCATTCATTCACCCACCCACTAGCTCGTTCATTCACTCACCCACCCACTCGTTGATTCACCCACGACACTACCGTTCCCCATGAGACAAAGAAACCCCCCTAGAAGAGCAAGTGGAATGAGTGGCCAGTATCAGGCCCGGCTACCAGGTAACCATTTGAGGCAAAGTCGACCATGGCCGGTTCAGAAAATCGTCACTGGTGTTGTACCGTGAGCGGGAGTCGACCTCGGGGCGCCAGGTTCGTGGCGCAGCGCGCTAATCACGTCACCACCATTACCCACGAGACACACACACGTACACACACACGCACACACACACACGCACACACTCACAACAACCACCGCCATTCGCCACTAAGCGGCGGTGAAGTCACCACGACACCTGTGCCAGGCTATGTGCACGTTGAGGCCACGTGAAGTATAAAACACCCGCTGGCAGGAGGTCACAGGGCAGACCCAGATGCCACGGGTCGACTGACTGAGATGACTGGCTGATGCACCACCTGTGCCCCCTACTGTGCCAATTTGCTGTGCTTTAGCCACCCGCCGCTCCGCTCGTTGTTGTGAGTGTCGCTCCTCCACCCTCCGTTGTTGTTTGAGGGCGACTGCCTCAAACTGCCCAGTAGCATCCTTCACGAGCCTCCTCCACAGAGGCCGATCTTGACACCGCTGGTACCAGTCATCGGCAAGTCCACTCAGCTTCACGTCCTCCTGTACCACATCACTCCATCTCTTATCTAGCCCGTGCCGCGCCCGTTTAGCCCCCTCGATTCGGCCGAACAAAAGCTGTTTCGGCATGCGGTGGCTGGGCATGGGGGCTACATGACCCAGCCAACTCAGCCTTGCCTGCCGGAGGAGCTCACCGATGGGACCTTGCCCAGATCTTTCAAAGATTTGTGAGCTCCTCACACAATCCAGCCTGGTTAAACCCAGGATAAATCGTAGGCAGGCTAGCCTAAATGTTTCCAACCGGCGAAGATGTTCCATTCGGGGGGTCCACGTTTCGCAAGCGTAGAGAAGGGAGGGAATGAACGTGGCCGAGAAGACCTGAAACTTCGTGTGGAGTGACAGACCAGGTACCTTCCACACAGCGTTAAGCAACCGATGAAATGATAATATCGCTCGAATGATTTGGTCAAACTGGAGCCGGTCATGAGCACACTGCCCAGGTATGGAAAACGCTCCACTCTCTCCACAACTGCCCCATCACCAATTGCGAGTTGTGGGGGTGCAGTGTCCGATGGTACAAAATACCCAGGCAGGTGCTTAGTTTTGGTCGGGCTGATGCTAAGGCCCCACCCTATTGGTGGCAAGCTCCAGGTTAAGCAGCAGCACCTCGAACTCCTCCTCTGAGTGAGCAGCTATTACCAGATCATCGGCATACATAACATGGTTTACCAATAGGGAGCCATCCCTTGACTGCACCTGGCCATCGATCAGCCTCCCATTGCATCTGTACCAGATGGAAATTCCTCCAGTACATCAATCAAAGTGTTCACCAACTACGTGGTTGAATTAGATGTTAAATAATGTGGTAGCCAGAGGACATCCCTGTCGAACCCAAAATGAACAGGGAATGGCTCCGACTCCCGGCCACGTAATTTTATCCGGGCCCGCTCACGAAGGTCCTTAATGATCGTGAGCTCTGGGTCAGGGACTCCGAAAGTACGAAGAACAACCCAGAGCCCAGGCCTACTGATGGTATCATAGGCCTTGACCAGGTCAATAAAGCAGAGATGTAGGTCTTGTTGGAATTCCCTACACCTCTGCTTTAGCAGAGGGATATAAAATATGGCATCTGTGCAGGGCCGCCCGTTCCTGAAACCGCATTGGGGCTCCGCAAGCCTCTCCTCAGCGTGCCTGGCAAGGCGATGCTGAATAATCCTTACCAGGACCTTTCCCCGCACACTGAGGAGTGAGATGCCCCTGTAGTTGTTACAGGCTGTGCGGTCCCCCTTCTTAAAGAGGGGCACCACCAGGGCATCCTTCCAAACCTGTGGAACCCGTCCAGTGATCCAGACTGCTGTTATGATGTGATGTAGGGCAGTCTGTGCACAAACGCCACCCACCCTCAGCATTTTGCTTGGGAGATAATCTCTGCCCGGTGCCTTTTCTGGTCTCAGACTCTGGGTCGCCTTCAGTACTTCCTCAATAGATGGCACCTCAGCCAGCCACTCACAGGGGGTGACTTCTTTCTCCAATATTTGAGGCACCGCAGCCTCAACAGGGTTATTCCCACTTTGCCTCATGATGTTTTCCAGTCTGAGAGATTTATCCTCCCCCATGACCTCACAGAAATGCTCTGCAAATCTGCAAACCTGTTCCTGGGGGTCGGATCACCGTTCTTTCCCCTAATGATGGTAATAGGTGTGGCGCTGCAAGTTACTTCTTTGATGGAAT